>CAUYTI010149067.1:0-13162 GCA_963575145.1 Galago senegalensis
GCTGGGACCACAGGCGCCCGCCACAACGCCTGGCTATTTTTTGGTTGCAGCCGTCATTGTTGTTTGGCGGGTCCGGGCTGGGGATTCGAACCCGCCACCTTAGGTGTACGTGGCTGGCGCCTTAGCCGGTTGAGCTATAGGCACCAAGCCGGGTACCTGTGTTTTATTTGGCAACCTCCTATTCTTAGTGTCTCGGACTCAGTTGGGCAGTAAGCAAACACATGCTGATAGATGAATCACAGATACATTGAGTTTTAAAGTTGAAAGGAGCCATAGAGACCATCTGGTTTCATAGGTGTGGAAACCGAGGCCAGATAAGCCACAAATCCATATGGCACCTATAATAGACTGCTCAGGCTGCTATAAAGAAATAATGCAGACTGGGTGGCTTAAACAACAGAAATTTATTTTCTCACAGTTCTGGAGGCTGGAAAGTCCAAGATCAAGGGCCAGGTAATTTCTGGTGAGGTCTCTCTTCCTGTCTGTATCCTCACAGGGTGGAGGATGGAGAGAAAGAGAAAGAAATGAGAGAGAGCGAGAGGGACAGGCTCTCCAAAGTCATCTCTGATAGGGCACTAATCCTATCAGAACCCCACCCTTATGACCTCATGTAAGCCTATGTGACTTTTCTCCAACACAATCACAATCAGGGTCAGGGCTTCAGTATATGAATTGGGGGAAGGAGACATAATTCAGTCCATGGCAGAAACTTTGCATGGTGTAAAAACACCCCCCCATCCAGCAGACTTGCCCCAGGACCACTGGGCCCCAGCAGAGTGCCCTGGAGAAATGTATTAATAAATGACATTCTTGATGCCACCTCTAGAGGAATCATATGATCTCACCAAAGCTGCTTCCTTAGGTGGAAGGACATCTATTTTCTCTCTCTTCTTGGGGTAACTATCACTCCCCCATTTTTTGCAGTCCTGAGATACTGTTGATCAAGTGGTCTTACCCTCTGGCAAAACAGTGGGTGTAGGATCAAGTGGAAACAGCCAGACACTGCTGGGAATTTAATCTTGAGGAATATGATAGAAAGTGGGGGAAACAACTGAACTGATGTAGCAGCCAGTGGCTTTGAGTGGAGACTATCCCTTAGTTCCTGCCACCAGCTTTCAACAGCTGCCTTGACCCAGTTATTCCTGAGCTCTGATTCTGCTCTTCTGTGACTGCTGTTAGCCTTCTAGTAAGGTGACCAGACGTCCCACTTTTGGCAGGACAGTCCCGATTTTTAACAATTTGTCCCGCGACCTGCAGCGTTTTTAAAAAGTCCCGAGTTTTGGAAAGAATGCAAGGGCGGGGCTATGGGAAGGGAATGTACCGTTTTCAGCTGCTGAAAAGGTTAATGTAACTCCAATTGGGAATGAAGAGGTTAATGTAACTTCATTTGGAAATGAAAAGGCTAATGTAAACTCCCTACTCCCCTCCTGGGCAAGGTCACCCAGGTGGACCGCTGCCCTATACATAAATTTTTTTTAATGTATTATATTTGTAAATTGTACTTATGTTGAAATTTTAAAAAATATTACAATACTATTTTTGCATTCTATAAAAATTTTTGTTGCTCCATATAGACCAAATTTTTAATCAAGAACACACCCCACCCCCGATCAATGGTGTCCCACTTTACCAGTGTTAAAATCTGGTCACCTTACTTCTAGTGAATTCATTATTTAGGGGAGTGGGAGATGGGGAGATAATTTCTCTAAAGTCAGTCTCTGTTGCTTACACTCAAAGAACTATGACTTCTAACTCTCCCATCAGAGTTTTTTCCTCCCTTCTTCCCTTTCTTTCATTCTTTCTTTTTCCTGTGATGCTACACTCAGGCACAAAATGATAGTGTTTACAAAAGGATCCCAAGTGAATTTGTCTTTCACAACCGAGTCTGTAGGGATTCTACAACAATCGTCATAAGGACAAGGGCTACATCTAAAACCTATTTCCTGTCTATAACTTTTAGTTCTTGTGTACTCTGGGGTCCTCCAAGTGTAATGGTCATGTTTTAAATACTTTGCCAGAGACTCTCACTTCCTTTTCTTAACTCAGAAGGCATCTTAGAGAGCATTAATCTCCTCCTTTTAGAGCTAAAGAAGTAGGAGCCCAGAGACATTAGCTATGCTTGATGTCACAAAGCAGGCAGAGGCCAGGCTGGGATGGGAAACCTCAGTCCCATAGTAGGACTCTTTCCAGACATTAATCAAATGTACACATGGTGACTGCGTGCTTGCCCTTGCCTGATAGCATACATCTGGGCACCCAAAGCAATTTACAGTCCCTCTCTCTGGAGCTTGCTCCCTGTGGATGTAAGTGCTGGGCCTCCCTCTTCCTGTGCTGATTCTTTCCAGCGGGCCTGACAGCCCTTTAGGGTGGAGTTTTTTTGACAGCCACCTCAAGGGCATGTCTTTGTCTCAGGTTAATTACACCTAGATGGCTGTGATAAGATTCAGAAGCAGATGCCAGACTTTGGGTGAATAAGGAGGCTGTTCCCTTCTCGGTTGCTGCCAGTTGGCAAACACATTTGCATATCCAAAGCACAGAGGAGCAATGTGAAGGTTTATAAGCCAAGAAATTCACCTTCCTTAGTGGTTGTTCCGTTCTGATGGACTCAATTTCTCAGAGTCTGACAGTTCAGTTTTTCTCCCTCCTCTTGTCTGCCTCCCCCAGCTCCTCTCCCCTCCAAACTCCAAACATCTTGTAGAAACAGAGCCTCCAGGATAATTTCTCTACCATGCATTCCATGGTTTGCTGTGAAGGTTTTCCAAGTGTCCTAATTTCTTCAGTTTCTTTCTTTTCTTCGTGGCTGCAGTGACTTCATGAGCTTCTCTCAAAACTGCCACATTTTCTGCTGGGACAGCTTTGTATGTCCTTTGCCAAAAGCTTCCCCCTCAATACTCTGCTCCACAGGGCCTCGTCTGTCATGTAGCTGTGAGAGCCAAACTAGCTCCATTTTGTTGTTTACAGCACAAGCCCCATTCCTGGCTGTTTACCGCATAAGTTCCATTCCTAGCCCTTCTGCCCCAACCTCTGCCAGTGAAACCTGCAGCTGCCTCTCCCCCACCCCAGGTTGCACAGCCACTGAGCCGTAAACTGAGTCACCTTAGGCAAACAGCTGCTATAATAAACAATAAGTTTCTATTACCTTGAAATACAGGTAATCAGGCTGCACCTACTCAGTGTGTCTCAGATTCGTCTGTTGGGGCTATTTGGGAGAATAATTTTCGGGCATAACACAACAATCCTGTATATCAATGGGCAAGAGAAATGAATAGAACCTTCTCTAAAGAAGACAGACAAATGGCGAACAAACATATGAAAAAATGCTCAAATCAAAACCATCTTGAGATACCATCTAACCCCAGGGAGAATGGCCCACATCACAAAATCTCAAAACTGCAGATGTTGGCGTGGATGTGGAGAGAAGGGAACACTTTTACACTGCTGGTGGGACTGCAAACTAATACAACCTTTTTGGAAGGAAGTATGGAGAACCCTCAAAAAACTCAAGCTAGACCTCCCATTTGATCTTGCAATCCCATTCCTGGGCATCTACCCAGAAGGAAAAAAAACCTTTTATCGTAAGGACACTTACACTAGACTGTTTATTGCAGCTCAATTTACAATCGCCAAAATGTGGAAACAGCCTAAATGCCCACCAACCCAGAAATGGATCAACAAACTGTGATATATGTATACCATGGAATGATATTTAGCCATTAAAAAAAATGGAGACTTTAAAGCCTTTGTATTAACATGGATGGAGGTGGAACACATTATTCTTAGTAAAGCATCATAAGAATGGAGAAGCAAGAATCCTATGTACTCAATTTTGATATGAGGATAATTAACGATAATTAATGACACAGTGGAGATAGGGGAAGCGGAGAGCACAGAGAGGAAGAAGGAGGGAGGGCTGGGGAAGGGAATAGCAGAGAGAGGGAAGGAGGGAGAGGGGTGGGGTCTTGGTGTGTGCCACACCTTTTGGGGGCAAGACCCGATTGTAAGAGGGACTTTACCTAACAAATGCATCAGTGAAACCTGGTTTCTTGTGCCTTCAATGAATCCCCAACAATAAATTTAAAATGAAAAAAAAAAATGATGTTCAAAAAGGTCTTGTATAAACTTAAAACACGCTTTCTTTGAAAAATTAAATTTGTTCCTTTAAAAAAAAATTATCAGTTTCTTAATGGCATGGAAAAATGTCTTAGGCCGGGAGTAGTGGCTCATACCTGTAATCCTAGACTCCAGGAGGCCAAGGAGCTTAAGTTCAAGAGTTTGAAACAAGCCTGAACTAGAGCAAGAATCTGTTTCTACTGAAAAAATAGCTAAGCATTATGGCAGATGCCTGTAGTCCCAGCTACTTGGGAGGCTGAGACAAGAGGATCTCTTGAACCCAAGATTTTAAAGTTGCTGTGAGCTCTGATGCCACAGCACTCTACCTAGGGTGACAGAGTGAGATAAGGAAGGAAGGGAGGGAGAAAGAAACCTTAATTCTAAAATCTGGTATTGGGGATCCTGTATTCAGAGGCCAATCTGCCTTGTCTACCTGGTCCTTTCAGCCACTCTGCACGCTAACTGCACCAGGACACTTATCACAGTCATCTCTAGCTGCATTACAAATCAATAGATGTGGGATGGGCTGGAGAATTTACCTTTTTAATGAGCTCCCAGGTGATGCTGATGCTGCTGGCCCAGGACCACACTCTGTCCTTACCAATCTGCTTCTCACCCTGTGCCCCACAGGCTAGTAAGAAGTGCACCATGACCCCCTCTCACCTGCTGACTGCTCCAGCTCACCATGCTTGCAAGACACTCTTTATCTGAGCTGTTGGCTTTATCTCTCTGACCTTGCAGCCCTTAAACTCCTGTGCCTTTCCCTGAACTCCACAGGATCTTACTCAGAGTGGCCAAAGGCCCCTTTATATTCATTGTTCACTGTGCCCACTCTGCTGTCCTTCCAGCCACTGGCTCGGGGTGTGCCCGACCTACACAGACAACAGGCTGTCCTTCCTTAGCTGAACTTGAGGGAGGTTCCTCTCTCTAACACGCAGCTCCAAGTTCTCACTTGACTTGTCTCTGAGACTCAGGAGGTATAACTTTCGGTGGTAAACCACACAATGTAACTCACAGTGGCAGGTAAGAGGTGGATGAAAGATATTCTACAGCCTATTTAAATGTCAGTGACGAAGTACAAGGGGCACTCTGAGAACATTCTCTCTTCTCAATTGTGGGCTCCTGAAAGGGTACGTCCTCCCATAGCTCCTGCTATGTGGGTTTATGGCATCACACTCTCATGTCCTTGTGGGCCCAAGTTATGGAAAATTCAACTAACTACTTCAGCAAAAAGAGGAGTTTTTGCTCACCTTTGTGGCTTGGCTCAGGGTGACTCACAGAATTGAAAAAGGAGCTACAGGAAGCTGGGATTTAGAGAACACAGCTGGTCCCAAGTATGCCAAGACTCTCTGTCCATTCCATTCTCAACTCTGCGTGCTTTTGCATGTTGACTTAACCCTCACTGCCTTCGAGAAAAAGAGTACCACAATCAGCCCTGCCTGGGTTCCTTGTCCACCGAGGCCATGAAGAATGGGAGAGGGACATGGCAGGCTGACTAAAGGCATCCACTACAAAAGGTTAGCAAATGTTTAATCTTTGTAGTGTGTCGGATACCAGGCTGAGTGTGTTACATCTATGACCTCATGGAATCCCAAGCTGACTCTATGTGTCATGCCCTCTATAAGACATCTACCTGACTCACAGCTCAAAAGACATGATACAAATTACACCAAGATCCTTTTTGCTGACTCCAGTGCTGGCTTTGGGATACTCAGAAGACGTAATCTAGATGTGACAATGCATTTCCTTTGGAAATAAGCATATTATCTGATGAAGAAAGCCTAAACACCAATGCTTTACCTCTGGTTGTCTCTGTATCGGGAGTTTTGAGACATATACCGTTAATGTACAGTTGAAAATTCTGGATAATTAAGGTCTCTCTGTGAAGCCTCCATGTCTCTGTGAATCTACATTGGAAGAGTCTTCCTCCCTAGCCCCATCCAGCAAAGAACGTATATCCTTGGGGATAACATTGAAAAAGGTAGATGATTGGATAGCATAAGGATAAGGTATGGGGTTCTCTCTCCAGACCGATGGCTATATCTACTATTTGGGGATGTTTTCATGGGTCCTGAGAAGGGCGCCTCCTCTTATGCCTTTTCTTCTGTAACCAGTTCTTGCCTGTATTTCCTCTAAGAAAAAATGGGCTTTAAGAATAGCTCACAACTTCACCATTAAGAGAAAATGAATCATAAAAGAGCTTGTTCGCTGCCTACCGAAGTGGTCCCCTGTCCCACCAGTGAGTGGTTCCTTGGGTATTGAGAGTCTCCAGAGCTAAGAGCAGCCCCTGTAATGTCCCTACTAGCCTGGAAACTTCATGCAGTCATAGGCTTTGCCTCTGGCTCACCATCAACTCTTATCCCAGTGGCTGGCACACAGTAGGTACCTAATTAACAAATGGCATTCCATTCTTCAGTGATGCCTCATGTAACCATTGAATTCAGTTTGGGTTTGAATTCCAAGCTAGGGTCACTATGCCGGACCTCGATGAGACAGGAGGGGGCATTTGGAACCAAGTACATCAGGTATTTATGTTACACTTTCAAATTCATTATCTCATTAGATACTCAAAATAATCCCATGAGGCACATAAGAAAATGATCAAGCCCCCCATTTTATAGGTATTGAAATGAAGTGCTTGGTACAGGGTTCAACATCCTTTCCAAGCAAATATTTTTGAGGAAATGGAAAAAGTTCAGCTGCCTATCTGCATCACCTGGAGAAGCTATAAAACTAACTCAAGGCCCTCCTGAGACCTACTAAGTAAGGATCTGTGAGTACAGGAGCCCAGGAAGCTTCCCCTAGAAAGCTGGTAAAGTGGGGATGGGGCAGTGGCCAGGGAGCCAGTGGTAGCAACATTAACACCCTGTCAGTAACTGCCGGCCCCAGGCAACCCTCTGCCCACTCTTGCCAGGACAACTACACTAGCTGCCAGGTGGGGTTAGGCCCATCAAGAGGGCTGCTGCTCCTCTTCCCCTGCCCCATCTGTTCTCCAGCTGCAGTCATCCCCACCTCGCTTCCAGGCACACAAACCCTGCTTATACCTTGTTGAGCTCTCCAGACCCCTACCTGGCTTGTGAGCTCTCCCTGATCTTACCCTGTTACCTGCCCCTTAGGCTCCCCAGCCCTCAAGTCCCCCTTCTATCTCCAGAACTACAGAGATTGCCTCCTACCACAGGGCTTTTGCACATGCTGCCTTGACCTTTGCAATGCCCACAGCTTCCCACTCTCTCCTGTCCTCCCTTTTTCTAGTTAATGCCTCTTCCCTCTGATGTCAGCCTTGTTTCCTTAGGAAGTTTTCCTCACCTCCTCCCCAGTCTAGGGTGGAGTCCATTGTTGTATGTCCTCTCAGAACCAGACTCCCTTCCTTGGTGAATCTCATCACTGGTTATCGCTGTGCATTAAAGAGTGTGGTTATTTTATTTTGATCGATCTCCCCTCAACACCAGAAGTGGGCTTCTGGACAGGTACCATGTCTGCCCCACTCACAGCCACTCTCAGCCTTGGCACTGGGTGGGCATTTATGAAGCCGTGTTGTGTGCTATGTGTAATAAGCCAGGCCAGGAGCCTGCTACCTCTCCCTCTCAACTCCTAGGAGGCAGGACATTTCCATGAGGCCAGTTGATGAAGCCATTTCAGTGTTAAAGTGCAAAACCACTATGTGACATGTGCAACTGACAGCCCAACTTTGTGCCAACTACCCCACCCTGACCATGAGGGACTCCTACTGCCTCCTTTATCTCTGTTTGGTTTGAATTCATATGAGGTGAATTATTTTTGTAATCAGAAAAGACCATAAAAATAATTTTTAGGCTCAGTGCCTATGGCTCAAGTGGCTAAGGCACCAGCCACATACACCTAAGGGGCGGGTTCAACAATGATGGCCATAGCCAAAAAATAGCCAGGCGTTGTGGTGGGCACCTGTGGTCCCAGCTACTTGGGAGGCAGAGGCAGGAGACTTGCTTAAGCCCAGGAGTTGGAGGTTGCTGTGAGCTGTGATGCCACAGCACTCTACGCAGGGGAACAGCTTGAGGCTCTGTTGCAAAAAGAAAAAAAGTTTTTTTATAAGTCTGTCAGAACTGGGCAACATTTTAAGGCTACACTAGTTCTGCCTCTAAAAATCATAATTTGGGAGGAAGTATAAAGTATTTAACATGTGTCTTTATTGAAGGTACTTAAAGGAGCACTAGAAATTTAATTGAGGTTTTTCTTAGCATTTTGAAGTTAAGAAAAAGAGATACCGTGTGGTTCAAATATCCTTTTTGCCTCAGACATTGCAACGTATTGGTAACTTCAAGAGATCTAGCAACAAATTTAAGAGACAGAGAGAGAATTATCAGAGCAGAGGCAGATGCCTGCTGGTCTGACCAAA
Organism: Galago senegalensis; assembly: GCA_963575145.1. NCBI lineage: Eukaryota > Metazoa > Chordata > Mammalia > Primates > Galagidae > Galago > Galago senegalensis. Next base: position 8,483 of record CAUYTI010149067.1, read on the forward strand.
GCCCGTCCTGAATAAGCAAAGGGGGTAAACACAGAGCCCTGGTTCTATGTGCAACCCTCCTTCCCCCACTCCTGCTTCACCCCATACTTCACCCAAACTCCTGTGAAGAAAGGGCAGCGGTGGAGGGAGATTATTTGGTTTGCATAGTACTACTTTGTAAAACCCTAAGATTTAGTAGTTTTATTTTGTTTTTTTGGCTGCGTCAAAGAATTCCCACCTGATGACTACATTTGAATTTGACTTACCTATCTGAGACAATTTTTTAGCTATTCCAGCCATGACCCTATGTCTTAGTCTCTTTTGTGCTGCTGTGATAGACTGGGTGATTTATAATGAATGGAAATTTATTTCTCACAGTTCTGGAGGCTGCGAAGTCCAACCAAGATCAAAGGGCCACATCTGTTGAGGGCCTTCTCACTGCATCGCCCCTGGCATGTAAGAGAGACAAAAGGGACTGAACTCATCCTTTTATAGGGAACCCACTCCTGAGAGACTGAATCTATGTCTGTGATGGCAGCATCAATCCATTTATAAGGACATTGACCTCATGGTCTAATCACCTCTTAAAGGTTCAACCTCTTAATACTGTTACAATGGCAATTAAATTTGAACATGAATTTGGGAGGGGGCAGACATTCAATCTATAGCACCCTAGACTCTGACTTCTCAGTAGTAAGAAGCTCTTTGATTACTAGACATAAGCATTGGAGAGCTGTTAAAGAATACGTGCTTTTGGCGGGGTCTGGAGGACACAGCCAGGAGGTTTGGTGACAGGGACAGGGTGGTTAATAATGGCAAAAATGTCAGGAGATCCAGCCCTGACTGGGTCAGGTAATCTCATCTCCTCTAGCATCAGTGAACCCTACTACATTCAAGTGATTTTCCTCTTTACCCCTATTAGCCCAGACCCAATGGGAACCTACTTGCTAACCTGTAATTGAGTTCTGAGCATTGGGGTGCGCTTGGGGGAATGAAAGGAGGTAGCTTTAGGCAAATAAATTTTGGAGAGTCAAAGAAAACAAAAAGACTCCTGAATTCAAAGATTGGATAGGCTGGGAGATTGGCAGACACATACAAAAAAATGTGGTGAGTTGTTATATACCCCTGGTTCTTTTCTGTAAGGTCACTGTATAGAAATCTGTAAAAATCTGTGCAAGGACATGACCATCCCTCATTCCAAATTGTGTCTGCCACTTTAACTATTCTAATAGATGGATGGAAAGGTGGATAGATGGATGGATTCACCCACTGTGGCAGACACTGTCAGTGCCCTGCCCATGTTCTCTCTGCTTTCACTTCAATATTCCAAAGCCTGCTTATTTCATGCACCTGCTACTCTGTCTCTTTGAGCCTTTTTCTGGCTGGGGAGCACATTAGACCTGAAAGTCAGAAAAGGAGAGTCAATACCCTGGAAGCAGGCTTCAATTCACGGTGGATGGGAACTTGGTGGATAAAGATCCCAGCTTCTCTACTTCCTAGTTGGGGTGACTCTGAGGCATGCTACAAGGAAGACTAATCCCCAGTTGCCCTCACTGGTAACTGATAACACACCCTTTACTGCCTTTCTTTCCTTCCCTTTCCTGTCTTCTCTTCCAGTGTTTCCTGGCATTACCTTCCAAATGAACTACTTGTACTCAAATTCTTATTGTGGAGTATGCTTCTAGGGAACCCAAAATAAGATATCCATCTCACTGACTGCTCTCTGCATGTGACCCACCAGTCTCCAGTGTCACCCTTAATCCTCCACCTGCTTCCAAAAAAACCAAGACAGCTAACTCACACCTCACTGGAATAGTTAACCCTACCACTGTGCATAATCACGAGGTCTATTGCTAAACAGTGTGCACGCCTGGCAGTGCCAACCTCTGTGTGGTCAGCAACCCCCCTAGGCTTCTGTAGCTCTGTTTGGCTTGAATTTTTTTGTGGTGAATTATTTAACCCACACCTAATTGGGATAGTATTAAACTCATTCTTGATTAATTCTCTCTGGAAACTCTCATCTTATTAAGTATTTAAAAGCAGTTCAGTTTCATTACCACACTGACTGGCTTGTTATTTAATGACTGAAAGGAGGACAAATGCCAGATGCAGAAACCCATTTTCCCGATCAACCTTCTTTTATGAAGCAGTTTCCCCAACTCTAAGGCTGTCATGTTTATTAAAAAAACAGTCCTTTTAACTTTTTTTCTGATTATTAAGTATCTAAATTCCCTACACCTCCATGGAATACCTGCAATAGTTTCTAGCCACACTGAAGGAGTGGTTATCAGTCCTGGCCATGCATTGGAATCACCTGGGGAGCTCTTATTGCAGAGGATTCCTGGGTCCCACGCCAGAACAAAGGGCAGTGTCCAGGCAGCAGGTTGTTCTCATGTGCAGCCGGAAATGAGAACCACCAGTTCAAGAGGACAGATTTTTCTACAAAGCTAGAAACTCCAGCTGCCCTAGGAGCCACAGATATGGTCAAAGTAGGAAGGGCTATAAGTATCATTGATGGCAGCCCCTGGTGTCACAGCACATATTGTCATAACACAGTAACAGAATGTGTGGCGGGCACCATGCTTGCTCCACACTTTACTTCATGTGCTAAAGCCGAGAGACCTCAGGAAGCCCCTCACCAGCCATACAGTAACCTTTTCCTTTCATAACATAGCAAAGACCTCCTCTCCCTCAAGGCGATCTCAAATTAGGGATTTTATTTTCTCAATTGAAAGTCTGGAGTAGTTGAACCACGTGTGGTCTCATTGCTCATGCATTTTCATTTCCTTATCTTCAAATTTGAGCAATTTTTGCTCCTGGGTGATTTTTGAAGCTCTGGATATTATTTCAGCCTTGGTGAATATGGCCACCTTCCTCGTGAGATCTTAGAGAAGGGGTTGCTCACACCTAGTGATAAAGAAACCAAAATGAAACCTCATGCTGCGATATCTAATTGTGACTAGGCCTCTCTCAAGGATGGTCCCTTACTGAGTCTGGGACCCTGAAGAATTTCTTTAAGTCTCATGATATTCTCTTACAAAACTTAAGGAAACCACAGTGACCATTTAGGATGCCAAGCCCAATGGCAACATAATTTAATCAAGTGGATTCGTGAACTCTCTCGGGTGTTTGTATGTTTTGGTGAGTACATGCATTTTTTGGAGGGAAGACAATCTAGTTTGTAGCTTTTCTCAAATTCTCACATGGGTGTGTGACTTCATGAAGTTTAAGAATTAGCAACTTCATGCTTTGCCCTCTTTCCCAGGAGTCCAGACTCAGATGAGCCTCCTCCCTCCCTTTGTTCCTCTCTCTTATTGCCTCCCTGCCTCAACACACAGGGGCTCTGGAATGTTACTGATATAGAATCCTGGTGTACAGGGGGCTCTAAGGTCACAGGAGCCTCTAGAAGCCGAGGATCAAGGAGACAAAGTGATCCAGCTCCCAGGGGCCAGTAGTTCTTCAGAAAAAAAGATCAGCTGTGGATTCTTAGCTGGCCTACGGGGTTCCCAGCAAGCACCATCCTAGACTAACGTACCTGCAGGCTGACAGTTGGGTCAGCTGGAGAGAACAGCACCCCTCTCTTCTGCAAACACAAGTGATCATTTTCTGTGGCTGTCAGACCTCTGTCACTGTCAGACTTTCCACTGCATATACCTCAGTCTGTCACTGTGGGAAGAATCAGTCTCCTCAGTTCCTCTTCTGCCATGAGGAGGGGGTGTGGAGGAATAGTGTCTCACACCCAGGGAGGTGACATGGGACTCTGTAACTAAGTTCCATAAAGGAAAGGGGGAATATGAGAATGTGTGGGGCAAGGGGAGGGGTCTGGGAGGGGGAATCAACATTTATTACTCTCCTGTATGTGTCAGATCCTTTACCCGGGACAACTGCCTGGTGGGCAGCTGCAGAGCACGCTCAAACTGGGGTTCAAGTTGTAGGGCTAGAAAAAAGCCCCAACTCCACAAGACTTACTCTCAAAGTGGGAAGAAGAGTTTTTGTTTGTTTATTTGTTTGTTTTTTGAGACCGAGTCTCTGTTGCCCTGGGTAGAGTGCCATGTCATCATAGCTCACAGTGACCTCAAACTCTTGGGCTCAAGTGATCCTCTTGCCTCAGCCTCCCAAGTAGCTGGGACTACAGGTGCTCTCTACAACACCTGGCTATTATTTAGAAATGGGGTCTCACTCTTGCTCAGGCTGGTCTCAAACTCCTGAGCTCAGGCAATCCTCCTACCTCAGCCTCCCAAAGTGCTAGGTTTACAGGTGTGAGCCAAACACCCAGCCTGGAAGAAGAGCTCTTTATAGTACCCGTGACAATGAATGCCAACTGTGCCCCAGTATTTCATACTTTCTTCTTTAGAAGCACTGTCCAGTAGAACTTTCTGTGATGATTAAAGTGTTCTATTTCTACACTATCCAATGTGGTCACCATGAAGCCACATGTGGCTACTAAACATTAGAAATGTGTCTAGGCTGCCTGAAGAACTTGATTTATTTTTGCTTATTTATTTTAAAGACAGTGTCTCGCGGCTTGGTGCCTATAGCTCAACCGGCTAAGGCGCCAGCCACGTACACCTAAGGTGGCGGGTTCGAATCCCCAGCCCGGACCTGCCAAACAACAATGATGGCTGCAACCAAAAAATAGCCGGGCGTTGTGGCAGGCACCTGTGGTCCCAGCTACTTGGGAGGCAGAGGCAAGAGATTCAC
>CAUYTI010149068.1:0-11049 GCA_963575145.1 Galago senegalensis
GGCGGGCGCCTGTGGTCCCAGCTACTTGGGAGGCGGAGGCAAGAGACTTGCTTGAGCCCAGGAGTTGGAGGTTGCTGTGAGTGCAGCCACGGCACTCTACCCAGGGGCACAGCTTGAGGCTCTGTCTCAAAAAAAAAAAAAGTTCCTATTAATTATCATATGGATGCACAGAAATAAAGATAAAAGGAACAACAGGTGACTGGGTTTTACTTCTTAGAGAAATAACCCAAAATATTCAATAAGTTCATGAAAGCTTTGAATATTATACTTCTTTAGTATCTACTAGAATACTATGTATCTTTTTTTATTTTTAAGAGACAGAGTCTCACTTTATTGCCTTCAGTAGAGTACTGTCGTGTCACAGCTCACAGCAACCTCCAACTCCTGGGCTTAGGCGATCTCTTGCCTCAGCCTCTGGAGTAGCTGGGACTACAGGCGCCCGCCACAGCACCTGGAAATTTTTTTTGTTGCAGTTTGCCCAGGGCCAGGTTTGAAACCACCACCCTTGGTATACGGAGCCAGTGCCCTACCCACTGAGCCACTGGCGCCACCCATAGAATTCTTTAATATCTACTAGAAAAGATCATATGGAATAGTCCTAGTATGAAAGATATGGTGTTTGTGAATTTTGAGATATTTTATTTAACTTCAGAGTTTTGTAAGGCCAGGCACAGTGGCCTATGCCTGTTAAATACCAGCACGCTAGAAGGTGGAGGCAGGAGCAGTGCAAGAGCTCAGGAGTTTGAGACCAGCCTGAGCAAGAGTGAGACCTCAGCTCTACTAAAATAGAAAAAATTAGTTGGCCGTGGTGACTCACAGTCCCAGCTACTCAGGAGGCTGAGGCAGGAAGCTCTCTTGAGCCCAAGAGTTTACCTCTCTTAAGGTAAGCTGTGATGATGCCACTGCACTCTAGCCAGGGCCCCAGGGCAAGACTCTGTCTCAAAAAAAAAAAAAAAAAGGGGGTGGCGCCTATGGCTCAGTGGGTAGGGCACTGGCCCCATATACTGAGGGTGGTGGGTTCAAACCCGGCCCCAGCAAAACTGCAACAAAAAAATAGCCAGGCGTTGTGGTGAGCACCTGTAGTCCCAACTACTTGGGAGGCTGAGGCAAGAGAATCACCTAAGCCCAGGAATTGGAGGTTGCTGTGAACTGTGCGATACTACGGCACTCTACTGAGGGCAATAAAGTGAGACCCTATCTATACAAAAAAAAAAAAAAAAAAAAAGAGTTTAGTACGATTAAATCTGCCTAATTTGATTGGTCTTATCATAAACTCAAATGCAGTAGGGGAGAAAAGTCAACAGATTAATTCCACATGTAATTAAACAAGTATTTCTTAATAAATTACCCTGGAAAGGCGTAGACTTTTTCTTCTGAGACAGAATCTCAAGCTGTTCCCCGCTGGGTAGAGTACTGTGGCATCATAGCTCACAGCAACCTCCAACTCCTGGGCTCAAGTGAGTCTCCTGCCTCAGCCTCCCAAGTAGCTGGGACCACAGGCACCTGCCACAACACCCAGCTATTTTTTGGTTGCAGCCATCGTTGTTGTTTGGTGGCCTGGGCTGGATTCAAACCTGCCACCTTAGGTGTATGTGGCTGGTGCCTTAGCCACTTGAGCCACAGGCACGGAGACAAGGCATAGAGTTTTTATACTGTTAAGTGTAAGAGATAAAAAAGTGAAGATGAGGGTGGCTCCTGTGGATCAAAGGAGTAAGGTGCCAGCCCCATACACCCGAGGTGGTGAGTTCAAATCTGGCCCCAGCCAAAAACTGTAAAAAAAAAAAAAGTGAAGATGCCATAGGGCCTAAGGGAGTTTAAAACGTGTTTCTACAGAATGTTAAAAGCAATATGATTTTATTTATAAATGAAATTGAACTACTGACATCTAGACACATGAAATAAAAATAATTACAAATAATAAAAACTTCTCGGCTCGGCGCCTATAGCTCAACCGGCTAAGGCGCCAGCCACGTACACCTAAGGTGGCGGGTTCTAATCCCCAGCCCGGACCCGCCAAACAACTATGACGGCTGCAACCAAAAAATAGCTGGGTGTTGTGGTGGGCGCCTGTGGTCCCAGCTACTTGGGAGGCAGAGGCAAGAGACTCGCTTGAGCCCAGGAGTTGGAGATTGCTGTGAGCTGTGATGCCATGGCACTCTACCCAGGGGGACAGCTTGAGGCTCTGCATCAAAAAATAAATAAATAAAAATAAAATAAAAACTTCTCAAAATTCTAGTATTTTGATGATTATAACAGATCCTTAGCATTTCCTAATTACACATTCAAGATTTTAATTGGTCACAAGTGATCTCAAAGATCAATGATCAACTATTCATTTCCTGTGGCAAAAGGAGAATCTTCCTTGCTGATTTTCAGGCACCATTACCTAATAATCACCACTGGCATCTATCTCAGCTTTGTTTTCTTCTTCTATAAGAAGTAATTCTGGGGGAGCACCTGTGGCTCAAGGAGTAGGGTGCCAGCCCCATATACTAGAGGTAGCGGGTTCAAACCCAGGCCAAGCCAAAAAATGCAAGAAAAAAAAAGTAATTCTGGCTGGGCGCAGTAGTTCACGCCTATAATCCCAGCACTCTGTGGGGGATGGCCTGAACTCACAGGTTTGAGACCAGCCTGAGAAGAGTCAGAGCCCATCTCTAAAAATAGCCAGGTCTAAAATAGCTGGCACCTAAAGTCCCAGCTCCTCAGTAAGCATTTCACAAAGAGAAAATCCAAATAGTGGGGTTCAGGGCTCGGCACCTATAGCTCAACCGGCTAAGGCGTCAGCCACGTACACCTAAGGTGGCGGGTTCGAATCCCCAGCCCGGACCTGCCAAACAACAATGACGGCTGCAACCAAAAAAATAGCCGGGCGTTGTGGCGGGCGCCTGTGGTCCCAGCTACTTGGGAGGCAGAGGCAGGAGCCTCGCTTGAGCCCAGGAGTTGGAGGTTGCTCTGAGCTGTAATGCCATGGCACTCTACCCAGGGGGACAGCTGGAGGCTCTGTCTCAAAAAAAAAAAAAAAAAATAGTGGGGTGCAGCAAAAGTCTGACTCTAAAATGTGAACAAGTCCAGCATTCTTCACTTCTAGGAGGAAGTAATAAATTCTTTAAGGATTAGTGAAATTGGAAATTTTTCAGTCACAAAACTTAAGTCTGAAAAGTCTCACAGCTATCAAAACTCTTAGCTTCATAAAGACAGGGACTATATTTGGTTTGCTCAGGGCTAGAACAGTCACTGGTCCTATAGTACAAAAAATAAAATAAACCAATAAAAAAAATTTGAAATGACAATTTCAGTGTTAATCACCTTCCTGTGTTCTGACACCAGGAGCCTCAGCTGCATCTCTATTTCATTACTTGTTACTGATGCATCAATTGTGGACGCACACAGAGGTGGAAAGGGAGGAAGGGACGTCGTAGCTCCTGGAGCACATACAGATTTAATTGCTTCTTCACTCATAGGTTTCCATTTGGATTCGTCATTTAGATCAAACACACAGATTTCTACTGCATCAGAGGGCTGACAGTTTCCCAGGAACATCTGATGATTGAAAACACAGCCAATTGTTCGATATGGGTACAATGGTTTGGGCTGGTCAGCAAGTGGAGGTTCATCAGCATTGGTCGGCTTATGGATATACCTAAAAAAATTTAAACCATAGTTTTATATAATGAAAACTTGAAAACTAAGAAGACAGTACCTTACTGAAAAGAATAATACTCTAACACTTAGAGCCATAACTACTTTTCATAATTATACTTATTTTTCCTTCTTACATTATTTCCACAGTTTAATTACTCTGTAATAATCATACAGTGCAACTACTAGTACAGAAATCAGCTCTATTCCATTAACAACAGAACATATTCCATGTATATTGTTAAAATCAGATATTGTTTATCTCAGATAACACATCAGATATTGTTTATTGTATATTGTTTATCTCAGATAACACAAATAAAAAAACTTAGCTATACATTATTAGGCATGACTAAGCAAAATGATTATCAACCAGAGAGAAAGACAACCCAGGTAAATGAGAAGAGGACCTGAGCCTGTGCCTCTAGAATACACACTGAAAGAAAGATGAAGGGAGGTTCAGTGCAGTGGCTCACACCCATAATCCCAGCACTCTGTAAGGCCGTGGTGGGTAGACTGCCTGAGCTCACAGGTTAGAGACCAGCCTAAGTCAAAGTGAGACCCCCATCTCTCAAAATAGCCTGGTGCTATGGTGGGCACCTGTTGTCCCAGCTACTTGGGAGGCTAAGGCAAGAGGACTGCATAAGCCCAAGAGTTTGAGGTTGCTGTGAGCTGTGACACCACAGCACTCTACCAAGGGTGACAAATTGAGACTCTGTCTCAACAACAACAAAAAAAACCAAGGGGCTCAGCCCCTGTAGTTCAAGTGGCTAAGGCACCAGCCACATACACCAGAGGCTGGTGGGTTTGAATCCAGCCCAGGCCTGCCAAACAACAATAACTACAACCAAAAAACAGCCTGGCATTGTGGCAGGCACCTGTAGTCCCAACTACTTGGGAGGTTGAGGCAAGAGGATCACTTAAGGCCAAGAGTTTGAGGTTGCTGTGAGTAGTAACACCATGGCACCCTACCCAGGGGGGATAGCTTGAGACTCTGTCTCAAAAAAAAAAGAAAGAAAGATAAAGCAAAACTGAGAAAGAACAACCAGAGAAGAATAATGAAAATTTGAAGACATGATGAGAGGAGCTTAGGAAAGATCATGTTCCAGGAAGGAAAAAGGACTCAACTCTCAAAATCTGGTAACAGCTTAAACTACTGGAAAGATATCCAGTAGATTTACTAACAAGGAAATGGTAACTATGTCAAATGTTCAAATGAAATATTGATTTACAAGCAGCACCTGTGGCTCAGTGGGTAGGGTGCCAACCCTAAGGGTGGTGGGTTTGAACCTGGCCCCAGCCAAACTGCAACAAAAAAATAGCTGGGCGCTGTGGTGGGCGCCTGTAGTCCCAGCTACTCAGAAGGCTGAGGCAAGAGAATCACCTAAGCCTAGGAGTTGGAGGTTGCTGTGAGCTGTGACGCCATAGGTTGCTGTGAGCTGTGATGCCATTGCACTCTAAAGTGAGACTCTGTCTCTAAAAAACAAAATAATGATTTACAACTTGAACTTATTTTCAGGCTTAGGAATGATCATCAGAAAAAAATATGAAAAACTACAAAACTAAAATATAATTTACTTTTTACCTATATCACGTCAGCAAAGAATATTTTCAGGGTGCAAATTTTCTTAGCATTTATTTACTTAGTTGCCATAATTTAAATAATTTCTTACGCAGTGAAAGGCTCTAATAACTAAAATTATCAACATGCACCTTCAAGTACCATCATTATGAACAAAAACCCCTATAATTTAAAACATTTATATCTTCATTTTAATATCCTTATAAACTTAGACTAACCTATGTCCTGTTAGACTCTCCCAAAAAGTGATGGTTCCATCAGTCCCACAAGTCATAACCCATGCATGAGGGACTCCCTTTGCCTTAGTCCCAACACAGACAAAGGCTTCTAATCCATACCCAAGAAGAAGGCTGCATAGAAGGTTAGCATGATCTTCACAGTCACCCTACAAGATAAATTTGAATGAAATAGTTATTCCTTCATATCATGTCCTCATTAAATATCTACATAAAAGTTACAATAAAAGTTTGTTGGTAAAGTTTTTCACTTTTAATCATTAACCCAGTGTTAAACCGAAACAATAGGGAAAAAAGGTAATATATTAATTTTAGAAAAACCCCTATTATTTAATAAAGTTAGTGCTTACAAATTTGACAGTCATGTGTACTTTAATAGGTAGCATTCAGACTAAAAAGTTTACAAAGAACTTACAACACAGAAGATAAATAGCTAAAGGATTTAAACAAACAAGCAGACAAAAATCATACAGCAAGAAATGCAAATTCATGAAAAACACTCAAACTAAACTAATGAGTTATGGCATCTATATGTGATAATTTTGAAGAAGTATATACATAGAAAATTGCATGCACCTGGCCAAAAAGAACTATTGAGTGTTAGAATGAAAAATTTCCATTACTAGCTCTAAACTATTTTATAAAAATCAATTGTAATAAAATATAGGATTTTATAATTATTTAACTGACTTTATAAAACTATAGTAGCTAACTTAGATCCAGTAATTTCTGAGATTTTATCCTAAAAAATTCTAAAGAAAATAATATACACAAAGATACTTCATATTCAATATTAAAGTTAATTCACAATAATAACAAAAAATTGGAAGTGTAACTTGGCAAAAAGAAATAGCTCCTACAAGAAAAAAATCAAGTAGATTTTGTATACTTCATATTGACACAAGAAAACTTAACCATTAAAAATGGAAATCACAAAGACTGTAGCAACACATGAAAAAATGTGTATAATGGTAAGTTATAAGGATACATAACTTATTTTTATCTTAATTGTAAGTATGGAATGATACTATCAACATTTTAAGAACACCCAGGAATAGAAAATTTTCTCATAATTTGTAAAATTAGTTTACTGAAATCAAGGCATTAAAAAACTTAGCAGGGTGTGCCTGCAATCCCAGCTACTCAGGAAACTGAGGATCACTTGAGCCCAGGCAAAGGGGATCAACACCCTGCCTGTAAAACTAAAAGAAAAAAAAAATTTTTTTTTTTTGCAGTTTTGGCTGGGGCCGGGCTTGAACCTGCCATGGGGCTGGCACCCTACTCCTTAAGCCATAGGTGCTGCCCAAAAAAATAAAATAAAATAAAATAAAATTTTTTTTTGAGACAGAGTCTCACTATGGCATCCTCAGTAAAGTGCTGTGACATCACAGCTCACAGCAACCTCAAACTCTTGGGCTGAAGTGATTCTCCTGCCTCAGCCTCCCAAGTAGCTGGACTACAGGCACCCGCCACAATGCTCAACTACTTTTTATTGCAGTTGTCATTGTTGTTTAGCTGGCCTAGGATGAGATCAAACCCACCACCCTTGGTGTATGTGGCTGGCGCCATAACCACTGTGCTACTAGCGCCATCCCAAAACTAAAAATTTTTTTAAAAAAAATAAAAATAGTTTAACATAAATAAATTTACACAAAATTCCTAAATACACACTTGTATTTAAAACTAAACAAACTACCATGCAATCCAAGACTTTTTTTCCATAATTATTTTCATACTGCCATTTGTCACCCCCAGAAGAGTGCCATGACATCACAGCTCACAGCAACTTCAAACTCTTGGACTCAAGGATTTTCTTGCCTCAGCCTCCCAAGTAGCTGGGACTACAGGTGCCTGCCATAACGCCCAGCTATTTTTGGTTGTAGCTGTCATTGCTGTTTGGCAGGCCCAGGCTGGATTCAAACCCGCCGAACTCTAGTGTATATGGCTAGCGCCCTATCCGCTGAGCTACAGGCACCAAGCCTAAGCCCAAGAATTTGAAGCTGCTGTGAGCTGTGACACTATAGCACTCTACCGAAGACAACATAGTGAAACTCTGTCTCAAAAAAAAAAAAAAAATTGACGGTACACTCATCTCAAGGTATCTGTGGGGATGGATTCCAGGTCCCCTTTAAAATAGCAAAATATGCAGATGCTCAAATTCTTTATATAAAATTGTATATTGTTTACATATAACCTGTGCACATCCTCCTATAAATGCCAAATCATCTCTAAATTACTCACACTTCACATAATGTGAATGCTATACAGTTATACTGCAGTGTTTTTATTTGTATTAATTTTTATTACTTAAAAATTTATTTTTATTTACTTTTTATTTTTTAAAAAATACTTCTTTTGGCTTGGTACCCATAGCGCAGCCGTTAGGGCACTGGCCACATACACCAAGAATGGTGGGTTCGAACCTGGCCCGACCCTGCTAAAAACAATGACAACTACAGCAAAAAAATAGCTGGGCATTGTGGTGGGTGCCTGTAGTCCCAGCTACTCAGGAGGCTAAGGCAAGAGAATCGCTTAAGTCCAAGAGTTTGAGGTTCCTGCGAGCTGTGACACCATAGCACTCTACTGAGGGTGACATAATAAGACTCTAGCTCAAAAAAAAAAAAAAGCCCTTTTTTTTGGGGGGGGGGACTTATATTCTTTTCATTTTTTATTTTTGTAGTTGTTATTATTGTTTGGCAGGCCTGGGCCAGGTTTGAAGCCGCCAGCTTTGGAGTCTGTGGCTAGGGCCCTAGCTGCTAAGCAATAGGCGCCAAGCCTTTTTTTTTCCGAGACAGTCTTACTTTGTCATCCTTGGTAGAGTGCCATGGCCATTAGCCTAGTCACAGCTACCTCAAATTCCTCGGCTTAAGCAATCCTCTTGCCTCAGCCTCCCAAGTAACTGGGACTACAAGTGCCCACCACAATACCCAGCTAATTTTTCTATTTTTGGTAGATTTTAGTAGAGATAAGGTCTCATTCTTGCTCAGAATGGTCTAGAACTCCTGAGATCAAGTGATTTACCCACCATGGCCTCCCAGAATGCTAGGATTATAGGTATGAGCCACCATAAAAATACTTCCAATCCACAGATACAGAATCCATGTACATTTTTCTAAGGTTATCTTTTTACAAATGTATTATAAATTCAGAATAACTATGACATACTGCTATTTAATGCTATTACATGTGCATGATACCTTGTTTCTACAGAGAAAGGCCAGTAGAGTGCACCATTGTTCCTGTTTACCTCCTCCTCCAATAACAGGGGCTCGTTCATAACCTAGGACATTAACAAATCTTGCTGCTTGCCTTGGAGTATCCAGAAGCCGCCCAGCTCGAAGTGGTTTAACATAGGAACAAACTGGTCTATTTATCCCATTTTCATCCTGGAGGAAAAAGGAAAATATTACTTGTAATGACAGACTAATCATCCCCAATTCTAACACCTTTTTTTTAGAATATATTAATGTAGTATAAAGTAATTTCAGATCCAGCACTAGGCTGCCAAGTGCTACACATATAATTTCTCTTTTAATCTCCATAAATCTTTTATTGAAAGAACCCTTAAGTTAAAACTGAAGCTACAGCTATTATGCAACAGAGCCAGGATTCAAATCCCAAGCTGTCTGACTCTAGAACCTGTGACAGTAAGAACTCCTCTAAGAAAAGGGTGGACAGGAAAGTAGCTAAGGAAGGAGGCTCTAAGGTGAAGTATTCTTTCATGTTACCATACAGAATTTTTTTTTTTTGAGACAAAGTCTTACTCTGTTGCCCTCTGAAGAATGCCATGACATCACAGCTCACAGCAACATCAAACTCTTGCGCTTAAGCAATTCTCTTGCCTCAGCCTCCCAAGTAGCTGGCACTACAGTTGCATGCCACAATGCCCAGCTATTTTTTGGTTGCAGCTGTCATTGTTTAGCGGGCCCGGGCCAGGCTCAAACCTGCCCGGCTGGTGCCCTAACCACTGACCTACTAGCACCAAGCCATACCACACAGAATTTTATTTATTTATTTATTTTTTTAAAGAGACAGAGTCTCACTATGTCACTCTTGGTAGAGTGCCATGGTGTCACATTGCTTACAGCAACCTCCAACTCGTGGGCTTAAGCGATTCTCTGGCCTCAGCTTCCAGAGTAGCTGGGACCACAGGTACCCACCACAATGCCCAGCTATTTTTTTTTTTTTTTTGGTTGTTGCAGTTTGGTCAGGGCCAGGTTCAAGCCCACCACCCTTGGTATATGGGGCTGGAGCCCTACTCACTGAGCCACAGGTGTTGCCTAATACAGAATTTTAAAATACATATCCAGATAGAACAAATAACTTTTCTGATTGACTGATAAATCAACAAAGATCTGAATTTATTTCTAGCTGTAGGACATCAAACTTAAGAAATCCAAAGGAGGCTCAGCGCCTATGGCTCAAGTGGCTAAGGCGCCAGCCACATACACTTAAGGTGGTGGGTTCAAATCCAGCCTGGGCCCGCCAAACAACAATGATGGCTGCAACCAAAAAAATAGCCAGGCGTTGTGGCGGGCGCCTGTGGTCCCAGCTACTTGGGAGGCTGAGGCAGGGGACTCGCTTGAGCCCAGGAGTTGGAGGTTGCTGTGAGCTATGCCACGGCACTCTACCCAGGGGGACAGCTTGAGGCTCTGTCTCAAAAAAAAAAAAAAAAAAAAAGAAATCCAAAGGAAACAACAACTTGTTAACCAAGTCAATTGAAATCACAATTTGAAAAACATTTTAGAAAAAGTTTTACATTGTAAATACAGGACATAATTTAGTGTTTGTACTGAAAAGCTTTTGTGCATATCAAGGTCTCCAATGGTTGTTTACCACTGTTTTACAGTTAATATTCCCAAAGGCCACATTTTCCTTAACTTCCTAGTTAATGATAGAGCAAAGTAAAAGGGCCACATACATATGTTTCATTACAGCAATATTTCTATTATTATCTAACTATATTCCCATAAGCTATTTGTGTGTCTTGACAATTTCAACACTTCAGCCTCTAAACCTGCACTCCAATAAGACAGCAACTAATGGCAGAGGCTGCTGAACAACAATGACAACTGCAACCAAAAAAATAGCCAGGCGTTATGGCAGACACCTGTAGTCCCAGCTACTCGAGAGGCTGAGGCAAGAGATTTGCCTAAGCCCAAGAATTTGAGGTTGCTGTGAGCTGTGATGCCATGGCACTCTCGAGGGTGACATAGTGAGACTCTGTCTCAAAAAAAAAAAATAAAAGAAAGCTACTAATCATGTATGACTATTTAAATTTTAATCAAAATTAAATAAAATTTAAAATTTAGTTTTTAGTCACATTTTGAGTACACAATATGTGGCTGGTGGTCCCCATATTGGGCAGCACAAACAGAATTTTTTCTTTCTTTATTTCTTTATTTTGAGACAGAGCCTCAAGCTGTCCCCTGGGTAGGGTGCCATGGCATTACAGCTCACAGCAACCTCCAACTCCTGGGCTCAAGCGAGTCTCCTGCCTCAGCCTCCCAAGTAGCTCAATGACAAGCACCCGCCACAACACCTGGCTATTTTTTGGTTGTAGCCATCATTGTGGTTTGGCAGGCCCAGGCT
>CAUYTI010149071.1:0-12142 GCA_963575145.1 Galago senegalensis
TGTAGGAGACGCCAACATCCGAGCAAGATGATCTGCAGCTGAGGCGTGGACCTCGGGCCATTCCTCCACAGGAGTTCCTTGTGGGAGGAGCCCGTGCCCTCAGCAAGCAGTCATTGTTAATTGCTCCCCTCACCTGTATGATTCCCTTTCAATAAAAGGCTGGTGCAGAGGTTGCTCCGGCTACCCGGAAAGTAAGGGCTAGCCCGCCTTCCACAAGCTTGTACTTCTAATCCGCTTCTCGCCTGGTTCCCTCCTGAGCTAACCGAGACGAGGGCCACAGGAGTCCAACGGGTCGCAACAGATATGTGTAGGGCTTTTATAGTGAGAGAGGAGCAGCCAAGATGAGGCTTCAAAGCTTCAAAGGACAGGTTGACTTTGTTGTCAGCAGCTAGTGAAGATGGTGACTTTAAGCTTCAGCCAATGCTCATTTATAATTCTGAACACCTAGAACCCGTAAGTATTGTGTCAAATCTACTCTGCTTATACTCTTGAAATGAAATAAAAAATCCTAGATGACAGCACATTTCTTTACAGAAATATTATATGCCCACCATTGAGACTTACTAGGAAGAAAAAAAGATTATTTTCAAAACATTACCATTCATTGACAACGGATCTGGTCAACAGGAGCACCTATGGAACTGTAAAGGAGATTCATACTGTTTTCAGGCCTGCCAACACAACACCCATCCTGCAGCCCACAGATCAAGGACTAATTTCAACCTCCAAGTCTTGTTATTTAAGAAAAACATTGTGTATTCTTACAGTTGCCAGGCAGAGCGATTCCCCTGGTGGATGTGGGCTGAGTGAACTGAAATCCTCCTGGATTCGCTATTGTAGATGCTGTTAAGAATGCCTGTGAATCACGGAAAGAGGTCAAAGCCACACAAGCAGGAGTGTGAAGGTGTTGGAAGGTGTTGTTTCCACCCTCGTGGATGACTTTGGGGGCTCAAGACTTCAGTGGAAGAAGCCACTGCAGGGGTGGTGGAAACAGCCAGAGAAGTAGGCTCAGAGCTGGAGGGGAAGACACGACCGATGGCTGCAGTCTCAGGATCAAACTTACATGAAGCAGAGGTCACTTCTCACGATGAGCAAAGAAGTGGTTTCCCGAGGTGGAGCCTGCCCCTGGTGAAGATGCTGTGAACTTTGTTGAAGTAACAACCAAGAATTTAGAATATTTACTTCAGATTGTTTGATAAAGTAGCAACAGGTTTGGTATGACTGACTCCAATTTTGAAAGATATTCTGATATGAGTAAATGCTATTAAATAGTATCTCGTGCTATAGAGAAATGCTTCATAAAAGAAAGATCCCACCTGCATGGCAAACTTCACTGCTGTCTTATTATAAGAAACTGCCACGCCCCCCCCCCCCCAGGCTTCAGCAACACCACCCTGATCGGTCAGCAGCAGCAACATCGAGGCTTATCACCAAAAACACAACTGTGACTCAGTGAAAGATCAGATAACTGTTAGCATTTTTTGTCAATAAAGTATTTTTTTAGACATAATGTTACTGCACATTTAATAGATTGCAATAGCCAGGTGTGGTAGGTCAGGTCTGTTATCCTTCGGGAGGCCAAAGAGGGAACATTGCTTGAGGCCAGGAATTTGTAAGCAGCCTGAGCAACATAGTGAGACCCCCATCTCTACAAAAGACTAAACACGTCAGCTGGCCATAATGAGTGGCACATTGTTTCTGTACTCCCGACTGTTCCGAATGATCGCTTGAGCCTGAGAATTTGAAGTTACAGTGAGACATTGCACTCCAGCCTGGGCGACAGCCCCCCATCTCTTAAAACAAGTAGACTGTTATAGTTTAACTGTAACTTTTATATGGACTGGAAAACCAAATGATTCTTGTCACTTGCTTTATGGTGACATTCTCTTTATTGGTAACCTACAACCGAATCCTCAGTATCTCCAAGGTCTGCCTACACCAGCGTATAGGAAATACCTGGATCCCTAGAGAGGGTTTGGAGCAGCCAGCACAATTACACCATGCTGAAACTTTAAAGAGAAGAAGTCCAGTTCTACAAATATGTCATTCTAAAGAACCTTGAAACCAAATGCAGTTGACTGGTAGTAATTATGTTTCATAAAGTCCCACAAACACTAAATTAGCAGCTTCTAAAGCGTTGCTCCCAGGGGAAACACAGATTAGATTTCTGCAAACCTCTGGTCATGAGTTCATTAACACATACATATTTTGTTTTAGGTGTGTTTCTATTGGAGGACACCCTATTTTATGTATATTGTAAAATCATAACAATTGAACTCACGGTCAGCAGGTATATCTTCTCAGTAAGGTGCATCATAGCTTCTTTCACTTGGGGGGCAGTGCACAGCACCTCATTACTACGCTTCCTGGCCATTGTGAGCAGAGTCATTACCAGCAAGTATGAAAATGTGCAAAACATGATATTAATAGATGGCACAAAGGACATGGCTCACAATATGAGCACTGGAATAAGAAGACAGAATGTATCTTGTTTGACCTCAGCTTAGAAGGTGGACATTGGGAGACTCAAATTTTTTGACACTCTCCTCTGTCTGCACAGACCATGAAAGGGACACAGGGATTGATCTGGGGATCACTCATGATGTTTAGGCAGAGGCCAAATTCACAAATACAGAATCTCATCTACAGATCAAGACCAACCATATTTCAAAGAAGTCCATAGCTTAATATTGATGTACGGCTTAGGTAAGTGGGATTCATAATGAAGCAATCAACTTTCCCCCTGTGTTAAAACCAGAGAGTGAGGATGGACGGTAAGGACTAGTGGCGGCTCCTTCCAGAACGGGTTTGGTCCTGTCCACCAGAGATTGTGAGAGCTGCTGGAAGCTACCTCACCACTGAGACCTAATTCCCCTTCTGTAAAGTAGCCACAGCAACATCAGTCACAAAAACTGTTCCAGAGATGAACTCAGATACCAGTGTGCAAGGATGGAGTTATCTCTTGTTTAGTAGAGGTTAGTCTGGGCAATTCATCAAACTTTCTGAGAAATAATTGATTTCGAGCCAGTCCAGTCAGAAGTCCATTATTTTGAATTTTGTTCAATTATTCTTTGTCTAAAATGTTTAGATAGATGGTGATTTTTCAGTGACCCAGACTTTAAGCATAGAGAAAGAATTGTGATCCTAAAAACACTCTATCTGAGCCCAAACTGTGAATCATTTATAAAAGCTCAGTCAATGCTGATCTTTTATTTTAAACCATAATGTAATGACCTCAGTCAGCCTCCTGTCTGTATTACCGTCTCATTAATGAGGAAACAGTGTAAAGCAGAATGTCGGTGTGTTTTTCCCTGTGAGCTAGTAGTTCATTTTTATGTCTAAGAACAAGGAACTGCTCTGAAAATACCAAGACAATTTCTTTTATACAACCAAGAGTGTGGAATCACAAACAGAGAATAAATAATACATTGCTTCCCCACACTAACATAACTTATGACCTAGTTTTCTTCACATTAATAATGCCAGTACTGGGGAAGAGGTGAGGAATTATGAAATTTGACCCAAAGCACAATTACATGGTCTAACTGATCATGTTATTACCAATTGTTCACCAGTTAGCCTTTTGGTTTGTTCATTTTAAATTTGAAAATAAAGCCATGTTTTTGCGAAACATTGGTTAAAATGTAGCATTTGCCTTTCCTAAAAACTCCCAACTTATTTCAAGAAGCATCACACTTTTATCAATATATAATGCATGTTTATTAATTCTATCATATGCCAGCTTGAATAAATCAGCTAAATGTACAATTAAAGTACTTGATCTTTTATACGAACTTAGAAGCACAAATGCATCCCCTGAGTGATGTTCCTTGATTGCGCCTGTGAGGTTTTCCACTCCCCTCTTTCCCCTCCTCTCTTCTTGATTTTCAATGACTTTCACTTCTTTCTGTGCCAGTGTGTGCCCACTGATTAGTTCCAAATTATTAGAGGGACGTGTGGTGTTTGTTTTTCTGTTTTTGAACTACTTCACTTAGGATAATGGTCTCCAGTTACACCCAAATTGCTGCAAAAGACATTAATTCATTTCTTGTTGTGGCTGAGTTGTACTCTGTAGTATAATACGGCACGTTTTGTTAATCTCGTGAACTGATGTGCACTTGGGTCTTTGTGCATTGTGCTCCTGTTAACATTCAAGCGCCAGGGTCTTTTTGGTAAACTGACTTCTTTTCCTTTGGATAGACCCCCAGTAATGGGATTGCTGGATTGAATGGCAGCTCTATTTTCAGTCCTTTGAGGAATCTCCAGACTGTTTTCCATGGAGGTTCTACTAATTTTCAGCCCCACCAACAGTGTAAGAGCATTCCTTTCCCTCTTCATCAGTATCTATTTTTTGTTGTTGTTGTTTGTTTGTTTGTTTTTAGTTTTTGAATAATAGTCATTCTGACAGGAGTAAGGTGAGATTTTCATTATGGTTTAAATTTGCATTTCCCTAATGATTAAAAATGTTGAGCTTTTTTTTTTTTTTTTGTCCATTTGTCTATATTCTCCAGAAAAGATTCTGTTCATCTCTTCTGCCCACTTCTTGATGAGGTTGCTTTTTCATTGCTACCTGACTCCTTTGTAGTTTCTGGATATTAGCCCTTTAACACGTCATAGTTTGAAAATATTTTCTCACATTCTTTAGGTTGTGCTCTGTTGATTATTTCCTTCATTATGAAGAGCTTTTTAATTTAATCAAGTCCCATTTATTTATTTTATTGTTGCTGTAATTGCCCTCAGGGTCTTAGACCTAAATTCTTCACCTAGGCCGATGTCTAGAAGAGCTTTTCCTACATTTTCTTTTTTTAATTTCTTTCAAATTAATATGAGGATACAAATGATTCAGATCATATAAATCCTTTACTACATTTTCTTCTACAGTTTGTTTGGTTTCATGCCTTACATTTAAATCTTTTATACATGGGGAGGTCATGGTGTATGACCTCCTAGGAGTGGGACACAATTACAAGAGGGACTTTACTTAACAAATGCAATCTTAGTCTTTGTAACCTAAGTCTTTGTACCCTCAATGAATCTCAAACAGTACAAAATAAATTAAAAAAATAAATCTTTTATACATCTTAGTTTACAAAAGTAGTGAGAGATAGGGGTCCTGTTTCATTCTTCTGAATGTGACTCTCCAATTTTCCCAGCACCATTATTAAATAGGCCTTCTTTTCCCAGTGTATGTTGTTGTCCACTTTGTCAAACATCAAAGTTGGTTGCAGGTAGATGGTTTTCTATGTGGGTTTTCTGTTCTGTTTCATTGGTCTATGTCTCTGTTTTTCCACAAATACCATGCTGTTTTGGTTAGTATAGCTCTGCAGTGTAGTCTTAAGTAGGCATCTGTCCACAAATCTGGACCCTCCTTCTGATAGTGGTACATGCTGGCTGCTGCCAGACTTCCATCATCTAAATGCATTAACCTTTACCACACAGCTAACTCTTGTCTTATCAGTGGTTCCCACCCCCAGGACCAGGGTTCATTTCTTTTCATCACTCTATACATATTCCACACTGGTAGGGAGACTGTGTGGTAGTGAAGGCAGAGCTCTAAGCTTCAGCCTCAGTCATTATACCTCTGTATGTAGCACAGAGGACAATGTAAAGTGTGTAGAACACATTTATACTCAATAAAGGTCAATACTCTGCTAAAGGATTTAGAGAACAGACCGACTAGAAACTGAGTCATCCTGCCACCAAAGACTGTTTTCTGAGAATTTAGCTAAATTCATGCATGTGTGCATGTGTGTGTGAGGCTGTTGAGATGCTTGTAATCACTGACTGGAGTGAACTGATCTTCCCTATTAGCTAGTAGCTAACTCAGTCATCCTAAGGGACATCTCTGAGGAGTCGTGTAGGAGACCAGCAACAGAGGACCCGAACCCCTCTCCTCCATGACCACGACCACAGTGGTGGCAGGTTCTAGTTTGGGGTTTAAAATGAAGCCACTGTACACACTGTTTTAGCTGCTCTTCATCAGAGGCACACCTTAAAAACTGTCCAAAGTGAGCCTGGGGGAAGTTTATTAACTGTTCCCAGAAACCTGTGACCGTTTCACGTACACAAGGTCGACCTTTATCCATGTGAGTTTCCCACCCTCTACCTTCTTTTGAGCTGTTTGTGGAGCTGCTCTGTGGTTTTAAGGGAGCCAAACATCCCGGCCTGGCTTTTGGGTCAAACATATTATAATTCCACAGAAAGAACGCTAAGAGAATCTTTCACTCTGTGAATGAACTTACATATACTACGATTCGGTTCGTATAAACTCTGTGTTACATTCTGTACTGTGTGGCACAGTAATTTACCTCTGAGCTGCTTTCAGAGATCCACACACTGGCACACACATATATATGTATACATGTGTCAGTATATTTAAATTGGTACTATTTTAGTTAGCATCTGGGCTTATTCCTGAATTTGCTACATAATATTGATGTGTCTATTGGCCAGTCAGAGCTCTCTCGGGGTTTGATAAAGTACCATGAAGACCATCTGTATAAAAGGCCTTCGTTAAGTGAAGCAACTCTATTAACAGCATTAATAATTGCTGTTGAAGACACCTCCTCGTCAAGCCAAATTCACACGCATGGATTTGGTATAGATGTAGACATATTAGGAGTTTAGGAAATTTTATTTCATTATAAAACATAGAGCATAAAATAATTATTTTCTCATTCCCTTCAATGGAAAATTTAATTACTATGGCTTTAATAAAATCCTCATTATCCCAATAAATTCTGTGGTCTCATTTGAATGTAGACCTCCATATAAAAACCACTTCATAGTGCTTTTTAAAGACTTATCCTTCAATTCCTGTTAATCAATATTCTTTATTTTGTATTTTTGAGGTTAAAAAAATAGTACTCACATCTCTGTTATAACTCCTCTTCTAATAAAGTTGCAAAGTGTATGAGCCATTAGCAAACAAAATCTCATTCAGCTCTTCCTGAGATAGTGTTTGTAAATTTATTTTGCTATGTTCATTTAACTACTAAGAAAATAACCAGTTATTGTCTACAATTGCTCTTGTAAGAACCAGAAAGCAAATATACCCGGAATGCCTGGTTGATTATCTCATTAGGCACAACTTCAGACTTTTAAAAAACCTTCCTGTTTTCCTGAATCTCCTTCAACGAATATTCTAAAAATACTTTTCTTTTGCCTAGAAAGCATTTTCTGCAGTTACAGCCAGTTTTCAGGAAAAGCATGAACTGTAAAATTTCTTTTAGCCTCTGAGTTTTGAATGATTTGGATTTCACTATAACTTATACGAAAACTGAGCTCTAAACCCAACTGCAAAACTCCAAAAATATCCCCTTTGTAAGAAATATGACAGGTTTCAACTGTCATTAAGAAAAGATTGTGGGGCAGCATCTGTGCCTCAAAGGAGTAGAGTGCTGGCCCCATATACCAGAGGTGGCAGGTTCAAACCTGGCCCTGGCCAAAAAAAAAAAAAGAAAGAAAGAAAGAAAAGATTGTGTGGTTTGAATTGGCAACATGCAAGTGGCCAACACATTTCAAAAATTATTTATTTTGCACAAAATAATCCATGTTTGAAAGTATAGATGAGTTTAAATTAAAATCACTCCTAACACCATCAGCCTTTCAGATTTTTTTCTAGGAAGAAATAGACACAATTGCATATTATTTATAAAATAGTGTAATGATATACTCATCTTAATATGTTGCTTTTTCCATTTATATCATACCATAAAGCTTTGCCTCTCACCATATATATGTCTTTATCTTTGTTTTTAATGGCTGCACAGAATTCTCTGGAGAAGACGTACGGTTATTTACTTTGCTCTATTAGTAAAAATTTCAATTGCCCCCAATGCTTTATGGTTTTATTATATATAAACTACCCTGCAGCACACATTGGTTATCCAATTATTTCCTAAGGGAAATTCTCTAGAAGCATACTGAATCAAATAATTTGTAGATTCTTAACATTTTTCACAGATCTTGCCAAATTCCTCCTCTAAAAGGTTGAACAAATTTACAAGCCTATAAACAGAGTATGAAGTTGCCTATACCCAAGACCCCCACCAAGCTGGGGCATTATCCTTCTGAAGATTCATCAATTGGTTGCTAAACAACAGATCCAGTAAGCCTAGATATTTACATGACTTCTGACAGAGAAAAAGGGCAACGCATTTCCAAAGCTTGCCGTTAACTCTATCTTTGAAAATCTGCCGACCCTTAGAAATGTTGCCGAGATTTCTTTAACTCCTTCCTATGGCAATATTGAATAATTAAATGAGGAAAATAATATTTTCCCCTATTCTGTAAATAAGGAGTTGTCCACACAAGTATAAAAATGTCAGGTTAAAAATATGGCAAGAGCCCAATCCAACAGGGTCAGAAAAATGGGTGTTCTCTGCTCTGTCACGGTTGGCAGCAGGCTGGCACACCAGTGACCCAAGATTCACTGCTCTCATTCACCGCTGAATATTTGCTTCTAGATCCGGAAAATAAATGCCAAATTGTGAGTTGTAAGCCACTGGGAGAAATATGTCCATGCCTCCATCCATCCAGGCATTGATAAATGCACCAAAGGAAGCAGCATGCCCGGGGTTTATCTGTTCACTAATTAATATTTATTAAGTGGCTGTTCCGTGCCAAACATCATTCTAAACATTTAGCACTAACTCTGGACAAGATAGACAAGACCAATGCTCTTCAAATACCCTCACTTTTGTGTTAAGCCCAAGTATGCTGGTCACAGGCAATGACACAAGTTTCCATGTTATCAAAAGTACTAAGATTACAAGCACTAACTACTGTTTCTCCTAATTTTTAACTGAATGTAGCCTTTAGGCTAAAATATTCCATAACTAGTAATCTTCTATAAACTAGAAACCTCTCTGTGGTTTGCCAGGTTTTTACTTTAGATCAATGGCATTCTGCAAGGATTTTTTTTCTCGGCATGAAAAATAACTTATAATAGGATTTCAAAATCTTGTTTCCTCCTGAATGTGCTAGTTTCATCAACCTTTTCACTAAAATTATTGTAGCCTAGAACTCCTGAGCTTAAGGGATCCTCCCACCTCATCTTTCCAAGTAGCTGGAACTACGGGGATATGTCACAACAGCTGCACAAAATTAATTTCTCTGTTGTCAGACGCACAGCGTGCTTTTGGTTAATGTTCTGTGACGGCTGAATGAATATACACTATCGAAATACATCCTTCCTCCATCACTATAATGAAATTTAAAATTAACATGCTGCTTTCTCCTGTTTTTCTCTGATGGGTTTGCATCAACTTCCCTCGGTTACAAAGCATCTTGGTTATGAATATGTATTAGGGTTTGCCGTCAAACCCTGTGAACATCTTCTGGAGCAGAAGATTAGATGTGTTTTTTCGAAAGCAGTGCATCAGCCTATATCACCTCCTGCAGTTTTCAGCTACCAGTGAGCATTCACAGGAGATGGAGCAACAGGACAGGAGAGGTGAGTCCGCTGGCCGAGGTTCACAGCCCTCTTTGTTTTTTTCCTGCTTCAGTGGGTTCTAGTTGGCTTTAATTTTCATTTATACTACGATATCAATGGCTCAAGATCCCACCAATTCAAATGGAGTTAAATTTTTGTGACTAAGACAGACACAAGACTTGATTTCTGGTACTGAATTTAAGATTTAGACCCAAACTCTCTGAAACCAAAAATTCAATAGTTAGATTTCCTATCCAGCTGGTGAATGAGAAGTGAATTGGAGCTGTGTGAGGTGGGAGGGATCAATAAATCTATCTTCTCTTTTAAGTAAAGATGCTCATCATCCCTGAGAAATGTAATTGTTCTTATCATTTTCCTCTAAGTCTATGGAAATCGTCAATCCTCGGCTACAGATTTAAGATGCTGTTTATCCCTCCCATCTGTTTTTGCCTCAGCTGGAAACTTAAGAGGAAGAGCCTGACCAGTGAAATGGTGTATCTAGCAGGCAACTGAGCTCCACGGATCTTTATTTGGAAATCTCACTGCAGCAGTATATTTCGTTTAAAAATTGCTATCCTTTTGTTGGAAACCATAAGATTGAAGCAAAGAGCTTCGTGTACTCAGGAAATCACAGATTAATACTGTGTTAAAGCTAGGACGGAGTTTAGGGACTATGTACCAAAGTCTTCATTTTAAAGGAGCAAATTGAAACTCAGAGAGATTAAAAAAAAAAAAAAAAGACTTCTCTGTGGTCACATAATTCATTTTTGGTAGTTAGGAGCCCAGAATCAAGAATTCCCAGTTTCTAACCATTTTTGCCACACCACAAAAATACTGACTTCAGCAAAACTGGATTCTGTTTAGGATAATGGTCATCAACAAATAAAAAATAAAATAATAATAAATGAGGTTTCAAGGTGTGCTCCCAAATAATCTCACACCATGTTGATAAAAGCTATCTGTTTAGAACCCTATACCATTAAAATAGTATACCTAAATTTTATATGTGAATTTAGAATCAGTAAGGTAAGCATTACATCACTAGAAATTTGGGAAGACTCTAACCCAGGTTCTAAGAGGAAATGTGTCACCATCGTCAGCTCTTTCCTGCTCCTGCGTCTTCAGTCCAAAGATCTAATGTCAACCTGTCTCTGGCCCTATCCTCCTTCCTTGGTGTGCCGTCCTTTCATCCCAGGTGTCCAGCAGAAGGAAAGCCCTGGAAAGCATCTTTGTTATGTCCATACCCAGGCTGCTGGGCACTGATGGATCAAGGTTGTGCACATGGGCAGAATGGTGCCACAGAAATGACATATGTGACCTCCAACCCCGGGGTCCCTGGATGCTGCGAGGGATCCTCCCTGTCTCCTTCCTCAACTCTCACTCTCATTCTTCACTTTCTTCAGAGTCTTACTTCATCATCTTCTTGTCCATTTCTAACTGAGAAGTTTAGTCTGAGTTTACAACAGTAAAGACGCAGAAGAAGGAGGAAAAGGAGGAAGAAGAGAAGGAACCAGTCGCGTGGGGACGTCCTCGAGGCTCTGCACCACGGTGTCTGTAGCTGTCCCCTGTCCTCCCCTGACAACAGAACTGCTCCCGTGTCCACACGTGCCCTTCTTCCACCATGTCAGAGAATTTCTTCTGTTATCTTCCTCTTGTTCTCCGTTGACTACTTTTCATCCCATGCAAACATGACCAAGTCATTTGAATCATTAATGTCTTCTGCTTTTAGCTACTGTCCAAACCTTTCAACCAGAAAGCTTGAAACCATCACGTTGGCACATTGTCTCAATTTCCTCACCTCCAACTCAGCCTCAGGCCATTGGGCTTCTTTTCCTTCCCCTTCCCTGAAGCTCCTGTCCCCAAGAAGACTGAAATTTATGGCTAAATTTTTTAATGGGTTCTTTCCAGTTCTTACCCCCAAAAGCAAAAAATGTACCAGGTTAACAGTTGATAACAGAATATCTTTGTTTGAGAAAATACTCTGGGATTCCTGCTCAGCTGGCAAATGAAAAGTGAGGTCTGAACAACACACTAGTCACTAAAGAAAGAAAAGGACCAAGTTGCTCTGAAGGAAAAAAGAAAAAAATGGTATTTGTTTTTATTGATGTGGTTTTGTTGTTTGATTAGAGGAGGAAAGAAGAAAATAGAGGCAGCAAAGGGAGGTGGGGAGGACGGGAGACAGCAAGGTGGCAGAGGTGGCACTGATGTCCCCTCAGGTGGGGAGGACGGGAGACAGCAAGGTGGCAGAGGTGGCAATGATGTCCCCTCAGGTGGGGAGGACGGGAGACAGCAAGGTGGCAGAGGTGGCACTGATGTCCCCTGAGGTAGGGAGGACGGGAGACAGCAAGGTGGCAGAGGTGGCCTGGCAATAATGTCCCATCAGGTGGGGAGGATGGGAGACAGCAAGGTGGCAGAGGTGGCACTGATGTCCCCTCAGGTGGGGAAGACGGGAGACAGCAAGGGTGCAGAGGTGGCCTGGCAATTATGTCCCATCAGGTGGGGAGGATGGGAGACAGCACGGTGGCAGAGGTTGCTCTGATGTCCACTGAGGTTGGGTGGACGGGAGTCAGGACTGTGGCTGAGGTGGGCTGGCAATTATGTCCCATGAGGTGGGGAGGACGGGAGACAGCAAGGTGGCAGAGGTGGCAATGATGTCCCCTGAGGTAGGAAGGACGGGAGACAGCAAGGTGGCAGAGGTGGCAATGA
>CAUYTI010149074.1:0-15805 GCA_963575145.1 Galago senegalensis
TATGATTGCACAACAGAGTGGGACCCTGTCTCTATAAAATAAATCAGAAATAAATTTGAAAACATATACTGGGAGATTTTTCCCATCAGTACATAGAGCTTTATTGTTTTTTTTTTTTTTTTTTTTTTGGATGACAAAGCCTTAAGCTGTCGCCCTGGGTAGAGTGCTATGGTATCACAGCTTACAGCAACCTCCAACTCCTGGGCTCAAGTGAGTCTCCTGCCTTCGCCTCCCAAGTAACTGGGACTACAGGCACCTGCCACAACGCCCACTATTTTTTGGTTGCAGCTGTCATTGTTGTTTGGCGGGCCGGGCTGGATTTGAACCTGCCAGCTCAGGTGTATGTGGCTGGCGCCTTAGCTGCTTGAGCCATAGGCACTGAGCTGCTTTACTGTTTTTTAAGCTATTTAGCATACTACCATGTGGAAGGACCATCCTTTATTAACCATAGTTAATAACCAGTGTCTTAACTCCTAAAGATAGACACTGGGTTGTTTGCTGTTGTGAGGAAGTGGGCTCTTACCAGCAGGACTGTACATCATTACATTATGTGCAGACATGGACAGGTAGATCTGCAGGGTAAATTCTCAGAAGCAAATTTCTGGGTCAAAGGGTCCTATCTTTTCATTTTTTTGATACATGTTGCCAGATTCTCTCCCCGTGGGATGACCATTCTGCATTTCCACCAGCAGTGAAGGACAGCCCACGTTTTCCTACAGCCTTTCCAATAGAGGGTATTGTCAGACTTTTGGCTTTTCATGAACCTGGTAGGTAAGAAATATTACTTCAGTGTTATGTAGGTCTTTAAGAAAACCAATGGCTTAATTGAGCCTTAAATGACAAAATAAATGGCAGATTTTTAAAGTGTTCAATGTGATAAGTTTTGAGATATACACGTAAAGTTATCACCAGTTAAGATAGTGAACAAATCCATTGTCTCAAAAGCTTCCTTGTGCCCCTTGTGTAATTAATTGCTTCCCATACCCTGAGAACTTACCTGCCTTCTGTCACTATGAGATTGTTTGCAGTTTTCAAAGAACTTTACATAGGCTTGGTGCCTGTGGCTCAAGTGGCTAAGGTACCAGCCAAGTATACCTGAGCTGGCAGGTTCAAATCCAGCCCGGGCCCGCCAAACAACAATGCTGGCTGCAACCAAAAATAGCCAGGTGTTGTGGCAGGCGCCTGTAATCCCAACTACTAGCGAGGTGGAGGCAGGAGAATCACTTGAGCCCAGGAATTGGAGGTTGCTGTGAGCTGTGATGCCACAGCACTCTACCCAGAGTGACAGCTTAAAGCTCTGTCTCAAAAAAAAGAACTTTACATAAACGGAAGGATGTAGTATGCACTTTTTTTCTTGGTCTGGGTCTTTTCTTGGTTTTTTTTCTTTTCCCATTCGGCATCATTCTGAGAATTATGTATATTGTTACTTGGCTATTAGTAGTTATTACCTTACTGCTGAGTAATATTCCATTTTATGGGTAAGACACAATTTATTTATCCATTCACTTATTGGGGGACACTTACATGGTCTCCAGTTTTCATTACATACAGAGCTGTCACGAACATTCATGTACAATCTTTGTTTTGGCATACGTTTTCATTTCTCTGGATCCTGGGTCAAAGTGTGACTACATACATTCCCTTAAACCTTTGGATTATTTCCTCATTCTATGCGCTGGACATGGCTTGGAGGAAACTAGATCATGCCTGAGATTCCAGGAAGGGTCCCTTTGCCATGCACTAAGCTTGGAATGACAGCTGTACTGTAATTTCACAATTACACAACACTATTATTTTGTAGACACAGGGAATACTGAGGGGTTTTCTTTTATTTATTTATTTTTGAGACAAAGTCTTACTTTGTTGCCCCAGGCTAGAGTGCTGTGGCCTCAGCCTTAGCTCACAGCAACCTCAAACTCCTGTGCTCAAGAGATCCTCCTGCTTGGGACTCCCAAGTAGCTGGGACTACAAGTGCCCACCATAATGCCTGGCTAATTTTTCTATTTTTAGTAGAGATGGGGGTCTCATTCTTGCTCAGGGTGATCTTTAACTCCTGACTCAAATGATCCTCCTCCTTCAGCCTGAAGAGGGGCATTGGACCAATGTCTTGCTCCACATCTCAGAACATTTGTGTAGCTGCCCAGCACCCCTGAGCACCTGTGTGTTTTCAGGAGCTGCTGAATTTTTACAGGAGCCAGTGACAGGGTAGTGAATAAATCTTCAGAGATCTCTTTGTTTAGGGGAGGAGACTGGCATTTTGGCACAGTGTCATAACTGATGTGGCAGAGGGAGGTTTTAGAGGTAAGCCCCGTGAGGGCACAACTGAGATCCATTGTGTTTACTGCTCTGTCCCTGTAACTTCCCCTGGTACCTGACTGGCAGCCCATACATTTGTGTTGAGAGATGTAAGTAGCCAGTGCTAGAATGTGTTTGTTAGGGGTGACTTGCTTAGAGAAGGGGCCATCGGATAGTGACAGAGGTGAGTAGCATCCAGGTGGCCTGGAAGGCTGGTGCAGGAAGGACAAGGTGGGGGAGATGCCAAAAGATGAGGCTGGGGGAGGGAGAGCTCCTTGTCAACCCTGATAAGGAATTTAAACATTAATATTTAAACTTCTTGGAAAACCAGTGATGCAGTTTCGGCAGAGCGATGACATGCTAAGTAAGATGGTGGAGGGTGACGAAGGTGGTGTGGCCCACTGAGGACGGTAATCTTGGCGAGTGTTTCTACCAACACTCTGCAGAGGGAAATCCCTCTGAAGATCAGTTTCTGAGAAGCAAGATTGGAATTTAAAGGAAGGTGTGTCTGCGGCCAGAGTCCTCCAGAGAGGGGAACCTCCTAGAAGCCTCATTGGACCTTTGTTTTTATAGAAAGAAAGTCACTTAGCTGCTCTCAAGTCACATTTTCCTGATGACTTTGCTGCAGGGCACAGAGATTTTGTACTCCCTTGGCAGAGGAGGAAGCACAAAGACAAAGGATGGGGTGAGGTGCCCCTGGGGCTCCATGAGTCACCAGGGAGACGAGCAAGCTCCCCACTCAGTGGAGTTTCTGGGCCCCACTTCTCAGGTGTGAGGCTCCTCCTTGGTAGGAGGGAGGAGTGGGCCAGGGGCTCCTCCTGTTTAGACACCCCAAGGACAGTGGGTCCTGGGGGTATGGTGGGGGTTGATGTTGTCCAGAATGGGCCTGTTAGTACCTGTGTGGTGGGCGGGAACTGGCTTTAGAGACTGATTCCTGCCACCAGCAGGTGACCTGGAGCGAGCTCTTTGGCCTTTCTGAGCCTCAGTTTCTTCAGCTCTGGACTGTGCCTTGATTGTGGAGGATTCAGATGAACCTCCACGGTGTTCTTCTCAGGACTGGGGAAAGCTCCCTAGATTGAAGTGATTGTCATTACATTCACTACAAAACCCTGGAAACTCCTGCCCTGCCCTATAATCTGTTTACTCACTTTTCCAGAGCATACAGGTAATTTCTGACAACCCAACCAGTGCTATCCTGCTTTTGCCAGAATTACCCAGAGAAGCCCAGGGAGGGTGCTATGTCGCAGACTCACCCTCAGGAACTGTGGGACCCAGTGTCTGGTCTCCTCACTGGCAGGAGGCCCCGCCCTCCTTCCTGCAAATCCCCCTGTCACACACACACACGCACACACTCTGTGTTCTACTGCCAGTTAGGGAGACTCTTCTCTGCTTGGGCCCTGGCTTGGTGGCCTCAGGGGAATGGAGAGGCCATCTCTCACCTCCACTGAGCCACAGGTGCTGCGGCCTCTCATCTCCAGATCCATCTCCTGCCCACAGTCTTCCTTCTAACCACCTGTGTGGGTACCCCTTCCCCACATGGCAGGCACCTCGTGGCATGTGGGGAAGAGGTGGCCACCCAGATCAGAAGAGACAGATCCCAAGAGCCCCTGCCTGCTATGCTTTTAGCTCCTAAGCTATCCTGTACCCCCTCTAAGCCCTGGGCTTAGAAATCGGCAGGCCTGAGAGAGACCCCCACAATGTTCACAGATGGGAAAGACGGAGCAGTTTCATGGCCCACCAGGCCAGTTGGAGGTATAGAGCTGCCTTTCGCCCTCACCCCCAGGTGGCAGGTGTCCTGATGATGGCTGCCCAGCCTTCACTTCCTGTCTGCCCTATTTCATACCTGGGTAACGTGCCCCATTCCATCTTCCTCAACTTCAAGAATTTATGTATTTATTACATTTAGATATATTTTATTATTTATTGCCACTTATAATTTTAACCATTTTATTTTTATTTTATTTTATTATTATTTTTTTTTTTTTTAGAGAGAGAGTCTCACTTTATCGCCCTCGGTAGAGTGCCGTAGTGTCACAACACACAGCAACCTCCAACTCCTGGGCTTAGGAGATTCTCTTGCCTCAGCCTCCCTAGTAGCAGGTACTACAGGCGCCTGCCACAATGCCTGGGTATTTTTTGTTGTTGTTGTTGTTGCAGTTTGGCCAGGGCCAGGTTTGAACCCACCACCCTCAGTATATGGGGCTGGCGCTCTACCCATTGAGCCACAGGCGCCGCCCAATAATTTTTTGTTTTTAGACAGAGTCTCATCCATTTTAAATTGTACAGCTCAGTGACACTAAGTACATTCACATTGCATCATAGCTCATGACAACCTCCAGTTCCTGGGCTCAAGCAATCCCCCTGCCTCTCAGCCTCCCGGTAACTGAGAATACAGGCATGTGCTCCAATGCCTGGCTAATATATATTTTTTTGAGACAGAGTCTCACTTTATTGCCCCAGTAGAGTGAGTGCTGTAGCATCACAGCTCACAGCAACCTCAGACTCTTGGGCTCAAGCGATTCTCTTGTCTTAGCCTCCTGAGTTGCTGGGATTACAGGTGCCCGCCACAACCCCGTCTATTTTTAGCAGTGGGGGGGCTTGCTGTTACTCAGGGTGGTTTCAAACTTGTGAGCTCAGGTGATCCACCTGCCTTGGCCTGCAGGAGAGCTAGGATTACAGGCTTGAGCCACCACATCCGGCCCCTGGTTGATGTCTTTGTTTTTTGTAGTCTAGCTATATTGCCCAAGCTGGTCTCAAACTCCTGGGCTAGAGCATTCCTCCTGCCTTGGCCTCCCAGAGTGCTAGAATTACAACACACTTGAACTACTGTACCTGGCCCACAAGAGTTTTTTCATCTTGCAAAACTGAAACTCTACTTATTAAAAAATAACTCCTCATTTCCTCCTTGCCACCCCCTGCAGCCTCTGCCAACTACTTTTCTACTTTCCATCTCTATGAATGTGACTGTTTTAGGTCGCTACTATGAGTGAAATCAGGGTATTTGTCCTTTTGCGACTGGCTTATTTTACTTAGCATAATGTCTTGAGGTTCATTCATATTGTAGCATGTGTCAGAATTTCCTTCCTGTGTATGGCGAGTAACATTCCATTGTATGGACACCCTATGTTCTGTTTGTTCATTTGTCCATGGACAGATGCTTGGATTGCTCCTACCCTTTGGCTATTGATAATAATGCTGCTATTTTTATCTATTTTTATTATTACATATTTATTATTTGTTTTATTATGATTTACTATATTATTATTATTTTTAAGACAGGGTCTTGCGGGCGGTGCCTGTGGCTCAGTGGGTATGGCGCTGGCTCCATATACCGAGGGTGGCACGTTTGAATCCGGCCCTGGCCAAGCTGCAACAAAAAATAGCCATGTATTATGGTAGATGCCTGTAGTCCCAGCTACTCAGGAGGCCGGCCTAGGCAAGAGAATCGCCTAAGCCCAGGAGTTGGAGGTTACTGTGAGCTGTGATGCCACAGCACTCTACCGAGGGCGATAAAGTGAGACTCTGTCTCTGAAAAAAAAAAAAAGACAGGGTCTTGCTTTGTCACCCAGGCTGGAATGCAGTGTCATCTCACTATGTTACCCAGGCTGGTATTGAACTCATGATCTCAAGCAATCTTCCTAGCTCAGCCTCCCAAAGTAATCTTTTAACTAATTCAAATGTAGCTGTAGCATTACATAGATGCTTAGAAACTGAAAGTGTCCA
Source organism: Galago senegalensis (assembly GCA_963575145.1). Lineage (NCBI taxonomy): Eukaryota > Metazoa > Chordata > Mammalia > Primates > Galagidae > Galago > Galago senegalensis. The sequence goes on from CAUYTI010149074.1 coordinate 6,019, forward strand.
TCTTGCACACATAAAGGTAATAACCAGCATTAACAGTTTGGTGTCTTTTTCTGTTTATTTCAGGATTCTTATTTAGGTATATGCTTAAACTTTTTGTTTTGACATAATTTCAAAGTTTCAGAAATTTGCAAGATTACTAAAAGAATGTTCATATACTCTTTTCTTTCTTTCTTTCTTTTTTTTTTTTTTTTGAGACAGTCTTACTTTGTCACTCTGGGTAGAGTGCTGTGGCATCTTAGCTCACAGCAACCTCAAACTCTTAGTCACAAGCAATCCTCTTGCCGTAGCCTCCCAAGGAGCTGGGACTACTGGCACCTGCCGCAATGCCTGGCTATTTATTTTTCAGAGATGGGGGTCTTGCTCTTGCTCAAGCTGGTCTCAAACTCCTGAGCTCAGGCAGTCCACCCACCTCAGCCTCCCAGAGTGGTAGGATTGCAGGCGTGAGCCACCGCGCCAGGTCTCCATACATTCTTTTCTATATTTTCTTTCTCTCTATGTCTGGGTTTCTTTCTCTCTCTTTTTCTGGACTCTTTGACAGCCAGTTGCAGTTCCTTTTCTTCTAGGTACTTGAAGTTGTATTTTCTAAAAGCAAGAACATTCTCTTATATAACTTTAGTCCAGTGATCAAAATCGGGAATAGGATACTTATTTTTACTTGGTTATCACTGCAAAAGAAAATTCTGGATTTTCTTAGATAACGACGATGAACCCTGAGATGGCTTCCTGTCTTTCGTGTTGAATTGTCCATGTCTCTTTAGCCTCATTTGAACTGAAACATTTTTTTCCTGACGTTTTTCAGACTTTTTGTGGCTTTCTCGACACTGAGTTTTTTGAAGTGTACAGGTCAGTTATTTTGTAAAATGTTCCTTAATTTGACCTCATGTGATGTTTCCTCATGGTTAGACTCAGGTTATGCTTTTTTGGCAAGAACTCCACAGAGGCGATGCTGTGTTCCCTCGGTGCTTGGTGGCAGAGGCCTGTACTGTTGATCTTTCATGCTGTGGGTGTGTCAGCTCTGCTCACTTGACTAAGGCAGTGTCTGCTTTCAGGGTATTTTTTGCAATCAGGTAAAAGTTACATACAATGCAAGGTACACATCCTAAGTGGACAGATTGGTGAGTTTTGCCAAGTAAGTACTGTGTATCAGTGTGGTCAACACTGCAACTGATGGCTGTATATAATGTTTGTTGTTGCCTTTTAAATTAAAAAAGTATGATTTGTATATCTCCCCTTATGGGTTAATATAAATTTTTGTCAGGCATTTTATAGAAAGGTGCTAGGTTTTACTTTAAAGTAGCATTGAAGAACATGGGCTTTGGAGCCACGTAGATTTGTGACGGCCTTCTGCTTTGTCGTTAATTTTAATTATTTATTTTTTTATTTTGAGACAGAGTCTTACTTTGTAGCCCTCAGTAGAGTGCAGTGGTGTCACGGCTCACATCAACTTCCAATTCCTGGGCTTAGGTGATTCTCTTGCCACCACAATGCCTGGCTATTTTTTGTTGCAGTTTGGCTGGGGTTGGGTTTGAACCCTCCACCCTCAGTATATGGGGCCAGCACCCTACCCACTGAGCCACAGGCACCAACCTTTTTTTTTTTTTTTGAGAGAAAATCTCACTTTGTTGACCTCAGTAAAGTGCTGTGGCGTCATAGCTCACAGCAACCTCAAACTCTTGGGCTCAGGCACCCAAGTAACTGGGATTACAGGTGCCTACTACAATGCTTGGCTATTTTTAGAGACAAGGTCTGGCTGTGGCTTAGGCTGGTCTCAAACCTGTGAGCTTATGGCAATCCACCCACCTTAGCCTACCAGTGGGCTAAGATTACAGGTGTGAGTCAATGCACCCAGCCTAATAAAACTAAATTTTTTTAAAAAGATGAACAAGACAATAGAAAAACCGGCAAAAGATATGAACATGCTGTTTACAGGCTGGGCTCAGTGGCTCACACCTGTAATCTTAGCACTCTGAGAAGCCAAGGTGAGTGGATTGCTTGAACTCCCAAGTTGGAGACCCCATCTCTACTAAAAATAGAAAAACTGAGGCAAGAGAATCGTCTTCCCTCAGCCTCCCAAATAGCTGGGACTACAGGCACCCACCACAATGCCCGGCTATTTTTTTTATTGCAGTTGTCATTGTTGTTTTAGCAGGCCCAAGCCAGGTTTGAACCATCCAGCCTTGGTGTATATGGCCGCCGCCCTACCCACTGAGCTACAGGCACTGCCAGAAAACAGCCTTTTATAGTCAATCGATGTGAGAAAAGATGTCCAGCTTCACTGATGATTAAAGACATGCAAATTTCAATGACAATGAGATATAATTTCTCAGCTATCAGATTGGCAGAGATTAAAAAGGTTCATAATACCTATGTTGGCAAGGGTTTGGGGAAGCAGCCAGTCTCTTATGCTGCGAATGTGAGTATACATTGGCTCTGAGTGTTTGGAGGGTAGTTTGGCTTTACTTGTTAAAATTGTAAATCCTGTTTATTCCAGTCATTGGTCCTTTAGCAACTATACCTGCACACGTGGGTGCAATAGTGGGTTACTGTCATACTTATCAAAGTGGAGGCAACCCACGTGTTCATAGCAGGGAACTAGTTATGGGAGGGCCGTGTGATGAAATGCTATGCAGTACATGAAAGGAACGAGGAAGTCCTGGTTTTATGGGGAAGGGTGTTTGCGATAATCTGTAAGGTGAAAAACCTAACTTGGAGCAGTGTATAGATGCTTGGGTTCCTTTCAGTGAGGAAAATTTTCTAATGCAGGAATATCACAATTTGCTAACGACCATCGTTAAGGATCACAGCTAAGTCAGGGCTGTTTTGATTATGTGGAACTAGTGCTTTGTTCTAGTAGGTACGCTTTGTCAGACCATGTTATTCTGGGATGTTTTGGTGTACATGCCTAGGGCTAAACTTGCTCCTAGGCTAAACTCGCTATAGTTAGAAACTTCACAGAAGCTTGGATGGGTAGCAGCAAAGAGTCCTTAAAATGATGAATGAGTTCTGTTTTAGGTCCATTGGGACAGAAGCAATCACATGTTTTAGGTGCAGTAGAGTGCTAGTGTTCTTTTATTCATTCAACAAACATTGCTGACCAGCTGCTATGAGTCAGGCGCTCCAGTGGGCGTTGGATTTACTACCACCTTCTAGAAGTCTCCAGCCTTTTTTTTTTCCTGCTGCTCATGGAAGAAGAGTTTTTTGGGCCACACATTAAATAAACAAACACTACTGAAAGCTGATGAGAAAAAAAAAATTGTTCCTGAATAATTTTCACAATTTCTGACATTACAGATAAGCAAAACAGTCATAAAAGAATCTGTGGACTGCAGGCCACAACTTGGATACCCCTAAGACAAATAATTATTTAAAATATTGTAGGACATATGATAATAGGAGACAGCGACTTGCACATGTCACTGTAATGATAAGAGAGGAACTGTTGACAACATTTAAGCAGAAGCTCCCTGAGAGTGGGGACTTTGTTTTGTATATAGCATCTGAACGGTGCTTGGCCCACAGCAGAGGCATAATGTGTGGAATTTGCTGAATGCGTAAATGAATGAACAAATGGATTTATTGAGTCAGAATCCCAATAGATAATCAAAGACACACTGATAGAATCTAGGAGGGCCTTCTTGTAAAGACACACAAAGTTAGACCGAGCAGAGTGACTCACACCTGTAATCCTAGCACTCTGGGAGGCTGAGGTGGGTGAATTGCCTGAGCTCAGGAGTTTGAGACCAGCATGAGCAAGAGTAAGAGCCTATTTCTATTAAAAATAGAAAAAAAACTAGCAGGGCGTTGTGGTGGGCGCCTGTGGTCCCAGCTACTTGGGAGGCTGAGGCAGGAAAATCGCTTGAGCCCTAGAGTTTGAGGTTTCTGTGAGCTGTGATGCCATGGCACTCTACAAAGGGTAACAGAGTAAGCCTGTCTCAAAAGTAAAAAAAAAAAGAGAGACTCAAAGTTGTTTGTGGGCTTTAGGAGAATCCTAAGGGACAGTGCAGGAACCTGGACTGGTGGAGAGACGCTGTCACAATTTCTTGACTGGAGGGATGAGGGAACTGATGTTACTGGAACTGGGAAGGAACCAGATCTCCCCCCCATCTCCTGCTAGATCTTCCTGGGTGAGACTCAGAGAGCAAAGAGCCCAAAGCAGTCTACCCAGTTCACCTAGAGCACATCTCCAGGTGCTGCGAAAACTCCCAGTGTCAGTGACCTGACACTTTATATGTGTTGTACCAAACTCCCCAGAGAACTTTATAAGGCAAGGAGTATTATCTCCATTTTACAGCTGAGGAAACTGAGGTTAGTTAGGGAACTTGCCCAAGGTTATAATAAGTAACATGCTATTAACTACTACTCTAAGATATGCGGAAATCTAAGGCCAGGGTGGGCCACAAGGGCTGTAAAGACGGCAGCCCAGAACCTTGCCTTTGGAGTCCTCACATGGACTGGATTAGGGGATTGCACATTACTTCTCTGAGCCTCAGTTTCCTCATCTGTAAAATGGGAGAGTATTCACCTTTTAGGAATTCTCATGAGGATTAAATAAAAATGTTTGTCACTTGGTACACTGTACTAAATGGTAGGTGATATCAAAAGAAGACTTCAAGTCACATAAACACTGCAGGCATTAAGCCATTGGGAGTATGCCAGAACACCAAGTGTGTTTCCTCCTGGGTGGGGGTGTCTGGGTGTTCATTTTTGGTTAACTACTCTATACTTGCATTTTCCAGTTTTTGACTATGAACATTTATTACTTAGATAATCAGGAAAGCAAATTGTTACCCTCCTCCCTCCCCTTAGCTTTTATCAAGGGCTTTCCCATGTGCTTCTTCTGCCTCAGTTTTCCATGTTGGGCCCCTGGGCATTGTGCTCTGGGTGGCCAGTGTAGCTGGCCACTGCCTGCAACAGCAGACCTTGTACTGCATCTGGGATTCAGTGGCCTGAGTCTGCTCCTCCTATAAACATGCTTCCCTCCAGGGAGCTGGGAGAATGCGGGGGGGAGCCTGAGGCAAAGATTTGGATCATCAGATCTTCAGACTCCAGCCTAGTGTGACCTGATTTCCAGTCGAATTACAACTTGATCGGCCTCCTGGGGCAGGCTTTCTTTGCTATTAGGTGACCGGTCCCCAGTGAGTTACACTAATGTTAATAATGACCCTGTAAAGTCAGCATAATCTGCATTTTATGGATAACAGAACTGAGGCTTAAAGAAATCAACTTGGCTTAAATCGTGCATACATTTGGTAATTGGCAGAGTCATGCCAAATTTGAGCTTTTCTGCTTCCAAATTTCCTTCTTGTAATTTCTTTTTCTTTCTCATACTTTCTAAAGCCTTCAGTTGTTTTCTGGAGACAAAAAGTTTTAATAGGCCAGGCTCACAGGTGGCTCACACCTGTAATCTCAGCATTCCGGGAGGCCAAGGCTGGTAGATAACTTGAGCTCAGGAGTTTGAGACCAGCCTGAGCAAGAGCAAGACCCCATTTCCAAAAACTAGCTGAGACCTGTAGCCCAGCTACTTGGGAGGCTGAGGCAAGAGAATCATTTACGCCTAGGAGTTTGAGGTTGCCGTGAGCTATGATGCCACAGCATTCTACTGAGGTTGACAAAGTAAGACCGTGTCTTTAAAAAAAAGTTTTAATTTTCTTTTCCTTTTTTTTTTTTTTTTTTGGAGATAGAGTCTCACTCTGTGCCCTGGGTAGAGTGCCATGCCCTGCTGTCATAGCTCACAGCAACCTTAAACTCTTGGGCTCAAGCCATTATCTTACCTCAGCCTCCCTAGTAGCTGGGACTCCAGGTGCCCACGACAATGCTTTAACTAGATTTTCTTTCTTTTTTTTTTTTAGACAAAGTCTCACTATGTTGCCCTCAGTAGCATGCTGTGGCGTCACAGCTCACAGCAACCTCAAACTCTTGGGCTTAAGCAATTCTCTTGCCTCGGCCTCCCAAGTAGCTGGGACTATAGGTGCCCGCCACAATGTCTGGCTATTTTTTTGTTGCAGTTGTTTAGCTGGCCCGGGCCAGGTTTGAACCCTCCACCTTTGGTGTATGTGGCTGGTGCTGTAACTACTGTGCTATAGGCACTGAACCTAGATTTTCTATTTTTTTAGTAGAGCTGGGGTCTTTTGCTCAGGCCAGTCTTCAACTCTTAAACTCAGGCAATTCATCTACCTCAACCTCCCAGAGAGCTAGGATTGCAGACGAAGTTTTAATTTTCTAATTACAAAAGCAACACCAGATTACTACAGCAAATATGTGGAGTAGGAAGAATGTTTTTGCATAGTTGCAGCCAGCGACCATAGTATCTGGGTAATTTTGTGTGTTGGTTTTTTTCTGCATAGCATGATAATACATGCCTTGTTCCACAGTGTTAGAAATTCTCTGAAGCTCTATTTCTAATGGCTGCCTAATAATTTCTCAGCTGGATATACCATCATTTACTTAAACAATTCCCTATTGTTGAGTCTTCCAGTCACCAACAGTGCTGCAAAGAACATCGTTTTATTCAGAAAGCTTTTTCTGTTTGTCCTGTTTCCTTAAGATGGTTTCTTAGAAGTGGAATTACTGGTTCAAAGGCTATGGACATTTTAAGCCTCTCCATAGAGATTGCCAAATATATTCCCCTAAAGGTTGTCACCAGCTGCTTTTCCTGCCAGCAGTGTGGGAGAATATTCTGAGGGCAGCTTCCTACTCTAACTGGCTTTTTCTTTCCTCTCTTGAAGCCTCATAAAGAGGATGGCCCAGAGTGTGGCAGAAGTCATGGAGGACTCAAAGGGGAAGGTCCAGGAGAACCTTCTGGCCAATGGAGGTAGGTGGATGGAGTGGTCTTACGCGGTGCTTTCCCCGATTATTCACGCCCATCACAGCCCTTGCTGTGGCTACATGGTGATAACAGGTGCTCCGAATGGGCATGCTGGTCAGAGGCTGTTCTCTCCTACTCACAGCTCCGCCAGGTTTGGGGACCATGCCCCTTTGTACATTCATGGCTCTGCTGTTCCCGAGGCATGTGGCTTACGCTGTTGCTGAGCTCAGTGAAATTGGGCACGAACATGGGCTTATGGGATCTAAGCCTAGCTCCCTAAGTCTGGCCCATCCACCCTCTCCGTCAGCTTCTGCTCTCGCCATGTGGGAAATTCTGCCCATGTACCTCACCCCAGCTAATTTATCCATTTCCCCTAGTTAGGGGTGAAAAATGCTTTTGTGCCTTGAGGAATTCTCCCAATGTGTCCTTCTTTTTCTTTGAGACAGATTCTCACTATGTCACCCTGAGTAGAATGCTATGGCGTCCTAGCTGATAGCAACCTCAAACTCTTAGGCTCAAGCAATTTTCATTCCTCAGCCTCCCGAGTAGCTGGGACTACTGGCTATTTTTTAGAGACTGTGTCCCACTCTTGCTCAGGGTGGTCTCAAACTCCTGAGCTTAAGTGATCCACCCGTCTCAGCCTCCCAGAGTGCTGGGATTACGGGCATGAGCCACTGTGCCTGGCCTCCAATGAGTCTTTAGTTGCTGCCCAATGACCAGGGGACAGGGGGGCATGCTTAGTGCAGTGTTATTCTGCATTTGGAGTTTCTGTCTCATCCATGCTGATGAGATAAATCTTTAGATTCCAATGGTGTTTGGGGTCCATTAATTATGTGCATACTCTGTGCGTGCATAAAATACATGAGACAAAAGCTTTGAGACTTTGGAAACTTTAGAATTAAATGTTCAAATATGTGTAGAGAGAATTAGACTTATGTGACACTGTGTGTGTATATATTGAAAATGTTAGGCACTGCATAACATTTAGTCAATGGTCGACCACATGTATAGCGTGGTCCCATGAGATAAAAATACTCTATTTTTACTGTACCTTTTCTATATTTAGATATGTTTATATTTACAAATACATAACATTGCATCATAATTGCCTGTAGTACAGTGCTCTACAGGTTTATAACCTAGGAGCCATAGGCTAATCTATATACCCTAGGCATGTAGAAGGCTCTACCGTCTGAGTTTGTGGGATTGCACTCATGTCCAAACAATGACAAAATCAGCTAACAGCGCATTTCTCAAAACATATCCCCGTCATTAAGTGGTGCATGAATGTATTTATTATATATGTAATATTTATGTCATTTGTTATAAATACAACATATATTCATGTTTTTCCCTCCTGGAAATATTAAGAGCCTTTTAATTTATGGGTTTAAATTGACAATGAGATCTTGGCTTTGTACGTCTATGTGGTGCCATAATGCCATCTTATTATATTGCAGGCTTGAAGGAAAAAATGAAATGTTTGAAGAGTAGGTTGTGCGTTGTTTGCTGTGTGTGTGCTCAGTGTGACAGCTGCATGTCCCTGGGAAGGTGGCATCTCAGTCTGGTTATAGGGGTATAGTGATCATGTTGCGATAATTTCTCAAGTAACAGCCTCGTAGCTTGGTCACGATATCCATATGATGCAGATAGCCACTATTTCATCCTTTCCTTCTCTTTCTCCTGTCACCCCTGCCTGTCCTGGGCAGCACTGCATGCCTCCTGGAAATTGGGACCGCTTTGACTCTGCGGAGTTCAAGGTGGACTTCTGCATCTTTTCGCATGTGGTCTTTTCCTTGCCTGGATGGCTGTAGCTGGTGTCCTACTGGCCCACTCTCAGACTGCTCAATTTATGGCAAGTGGAAGCTTAAGCAGGAGACTTCACTTGGCCTCAATGGGGTTCACATGCAAGAAGCCTCCTGGGGTGGTCCCTGTACCCACAGGCCATTCCTGTGTGATTGTTAGAAGGAGCCATTTGCTTTGGGTTTACTCCAACCTGCTCAAGTTGGTGGAATTAAAGATAACAAATCATTTTATGGCAAATAAAAACCTTTACAGATTGGAAGTGACCAAATACCCTCCTACTCTCAGTGTTTGGCACGCTGAGATTTATTGCCGATGCAAAAAAAAAAAGAAAAATTACTTTGTCAAGTTAACCAACTGATCTTACATCCCAGCAGGTAACATAGGTTAGGCAACGCCTAGACTGAAAAGCTGGCCCAAGGTAGCAACCTACTTTTCTACATAAATTGGTTTTAGGGCATGAGAATTTAAGCTTATATTAAAATAAAGATCAGGGTGGTGCCCGTCACTCAGTGGGTAGGGCACCGGCCACATAAACCCAGGCTGGCAGGTTTGAACCCGGCCCAGGCCACCTAAACAACAATGACAACTACAACAACAAAAAAAATGGCCAGGTGTTGTGGTGGGTGCTGGTAGTCCCAGCTACTTGGAAGTCTGAGGCAAGAGAATCGCTTAAGCCCAGGCGTTTGAGGTTGCTGTGAGCTGTGACTCCACGACACTCTACCCGGGGTGACATAGTGAGATTCAGTCTCAAAAAAATAAACAAATAAATAAAATAAAGATCTAAACACTTACTTTTTACTCAAAATCAGTGTAACTTAAAGCTAGATGCTATTATTATGCAGTACCTGTCTCCAGTCTGTAAGGCATCAGCTCTGACAAACGATGGCCTTTCTCATGAGAAAATTCAGCTTTGTTGGCTTGGCGCCTGTGGCTCAAGCAGCTAAGGCGCCAGCCACATACACCTAAGGTGGCGGGTTCGAATCCCCAGCCTGGGCCCGCCAAACAACAATGATGGCTGCAACCAAAAAATAGCCGGGCGTTGTGGCAGGCGTCTGCGGTCCCAGCTACTTGGGAGGCTGAGGCAGGAGACTCGCTTGAGCCCAGGAGTTGGAGGTTGCTGTGAGCGTGATGCCATGGCACTCTACCCAGGGGGATAGCTTGAGGCTCCGTCTCAAA
>CAUYTI010149077.1:0-34409 GCA_963575145.1 Galago senegalensis
CGGGCGCCTGTGGTCCCAGCTACTTGGGAGGTGGAGGCAAGAGACTCGCTTGAGCCCAGGAGTTGGAGGTTGCTGTGAGCTATAATGCCACGGCACTCTACCCAGGGGGACAGCTTGAGGCTCTGTCTCAAAAAAAAAAAAGAGTTGACCCAAACCATCTCTTACTCTTCCAATAGGCAGCAGAAAAGAAAAAAGGTTGGAGATCCCTGGATATTGGCTTTGCTGAGCAAGAGTTCATTTGAGAAATAATATAAAATAAATCAGAGTTAATACATTTAAAATAAAACTGGTAACTTCTTGATAAACATACATAAATATCTTATAACAATGCAACTATTAGGGTTCATATTGTGCATAACAATGCTATAAACCAAGTCCTGGTAAATAAATGGTTTATTTTGTGAACCAGTTATGCTCCGTGGTATATATGGGACATATACACAAATAAGACTTTGGTAATACAAATAATGTAACAAGATAAATAGAAATATTTATCTCTTTTATAGAATCAGAGTAATACTTTGCATTTTTTCTACATGAGATTTTTCACTAATTAAATTTTCCTTCAGACTTCTAAATTATAATACAAGTATTATAATATGTAAGCATAGTAAAACAAAACTTTCAAAAATAAAGTGTTCAAGAAATTAATTTTCAAACATTTAAGTAAATTATTAATAACAGAGACAGGTATATAACCAAAAATTTCCTATCCTGTTAAATAGAAAAATTACAATGAGTCTGGAATCATTCCATATTGTTATATTTCTTAGTAAATATTTATTTAAAACAAAATAACTTGGTTAAAAGAGGAATTTTTATCTGGAGACTTAATATGACATGAACAACAATTATATTTTTTCATTAACAAAAATAACTTTTATAAAACTGGTTCAGTGCCCATTTCTCAGTGGTTAGGGCACCTGCCACATACACTGAGGCAGGCGGGTTTGAAACCAACCCGGGCCTGCTAAACAATGACAACTGCAACAAAAAAGGTAGCCAGGTGTTGTGCAGGAGCTTGTAGTCCCAGCTACTTGGGAGGCTGAGGCAAGAGAATCATGTAAGCCCAAGAATCAGAGGTTTCTGTGAGCTGTGAGGCCACAGCACTCTACTGAGGGCAACATAGTGACACTCTGTCTCAAAAAAAAGAGAAAAAAAATTTATAAAACTATATTTTTCACAGATTGTAATGACTGTCCTACCAAAAAGATGCTTAATTCTATAAATGAATTATCATTTCCTAAAGAAGTTTACATTTTGTATAATTTTACTCTTATAATAAATATCACTTGGATTTTGAATAATGCATTGCATGAGATTGATATAATTGAAAAGTAGATTGCCTCACAAGAAAAACTGTTTAGCTTTCTTAATAGCCTATATTGAAAGAGTGAATGATAGTGCTATATGATGCATAATTATTTTGTTTGTTTGTTTGTTTGTTTGCAGTTTTTGGCTGGGGCTGAGCTTGAACCCACCACCTCCAGCATATGAGGTCAGCACCCTACTCCTTTGAGCCATAGGGCCTGCCCTATGATACATAATTATTAAAAGGTTTTTCATATTATCCTAGTTAGAGCTTGGTGGAACTAAGGAAATTGAAAAGACTGTATTGGAATAGCAGCACAAATTAAGGCTTTTGGTTTATTTACAAGAATAACCAAAAGTTAATATATCTCTTAACTTTAGAATATAAGAGCATTTTACACTGTGAAGTCTCCACATACATTTTCTTTATAGAAGCTTTATTGACATATAATTTACATTTGATAAAATCCACTCTTTTAAAGCACACAATTTTGTGGGTTTTGTAAAATTCACAGAGAGGGCAACTATTACTACCACTAATTCTAGAGCATTATAGTCACCCCAAAAAGAAATCCTGTCCCCATTAGCAGTTACTTCCTACTCCCTCTCTCCCCTAGTCCCTGACAATCACTAATCTGCTCTTTTTGTTCTAAAGATTTGCCTATTCTAGACATTTTATATAAATAGAATCATACAATTCCATATATAATTTTAAACAAAAAAAGCATTTCATTAATATCAGGTTAAGTAATTTTTATAGGTTAAGATAGCAGAAATAGAAAATTGATTAATATTTTGAACATTTATAACTATTAAATTGAAATGTTACATATTTCAGAGATACAGAAATGTATGCTACATCTGTCCCCATAGTCTAAGGTAATTTTTATAATTGTCATAGCATTTTCAACATAAATGTAATTCTTTGACTACATCTTTATCGTACTATATTTCATATTGCTTTGAATTTACATATCTATTATCAAAAAAATAAAATATACTTTATAAGTTCTTGATTTAAAAACAAGTTCCATTTAAAAAATATAACAGTAAAAAACATATACATGTAACAGTAAGCATCACAGTGAAACAACTTACATTACTAGTTAAACAACTTACATTATTATTAAAATGTCAACTAAAGTCCATTGTAATCCAAAATTATTTTGACATTCTTTAGGAAAGAACCAAATTACTATGTAGAATAATCTACTTTACTTAACATTTTTATTTTCAAGGATAAACTTCTTTTTATAGTTAACTCTTAACAGTAACAATTGACTTCCTTTACAAAAATTAATTTAAGGTACTGGAAATCAAAGATTTCAAAAAATCCTTCTTAATATCTTACAGTTTAATAATAGTTTAAAGTAAATTGCCAACAAAATAAACACTCATATTTAGTTCAGAGAGCATAAAATTATAAAATTTTCTAATTTTAATGAGGACAAAATACTCACAATTAGATGATATTACTATACACTATCCTTTTCTGCAGAATGGATATAAATAGATGTAGCAATTAGTTCAAGTGTGCAGCTGAAACAAACTGGACCTTCTCCGTTTATCAAGGGACGCAGAGGGAGAGCACACTGCATACACTTCAGCTCCAGACACACTGCAGAGCCATGCTTTAGCTCTATCTCAGAGACAAACTTCCCACACAATCCTCTCTTGGGTCAAAAGAAGGGCAATTACAAGCTGACATAAATCAATTAACCAGGTCATCAGGGATGCAGGCCTTTGGACCTCCAAGTCACACTTTCCCAGAGTTCTTTATTGTTTACTTAATATTCTGTTTTCTTCAATGAATTTGACATTCTTCCACATGGGTTACAAAACATTAGATCTGCATAACCTAATATGTAAAACATGCACAAAGGGGAAAAAAGAAACCTCATTAGTTTAGACTTCACGAACACTGGTACTACAACAGTTTAACTGGGTGTTTCTCTAAAAAAACAAAAAAGAAGTTGTTAAGCCAATCAGAAGCATAAATAATTCATAGATTGATACTATGCTAGGTGTGTATAAATCAGCTCATCACTCATCATTTTTTGCTTCAAAAAATTTCAACACAAATAGTTCTTATTACATGTTCAAGTTTTCTTTCTCTCTCAAGTTCTCACTGAGAACCTGAGCAATGATAATTAAGCTCCATTTGGTGGCAGGCTTTCCAGTGGCAAGTGAGCTTATTCAATCGTAAAGCTGCATCTAGTGGCAGGCTCTAAGTCAGAATCTGACACTTATTTTAGTCCACACATGGCCCACCCGTTACTCTATTTACCACTTCTATCCATGACTCCTTCTCACACTGTGTTCTTATCTCAGTTACAGTTTGGTGAGCCCACAAGCTAACCCTAGCAAAAACGAGTAAAAAAACGTTGCTGGAGAGCTTCTTTGAAAAGGGGAAAAGACCCAATCAGAGGCAGTATTGAAGGCTCTAAGATTTCGAACAAGATGAAAGCCATGTTTAAAAGAAAATACTGGCTGGGCCCAGTGGCTCACTCCTGTAATTCTAGCACTCTGAGAGGCTGAGGCAAGCGGACTGCTTGAGTTCAGAAGTTGTAGACCAGCCCAAGCAAGAGTGAGACCCAGTTTCTACTAAAAATAGAAAAATTAGCTGGGTGTAGTGGCACACACCTATAGTCCCAGTTACTGGGGAGGCTGAGGGAAGAGGATTGCTCAAGCCCAAAAGTTTGAGGTTGATGTGAGCTATGATGATGCCACAGTGCTCCACCCAGAGTGACAGAGTAAGACTCCTAAAATAAACAAACAAACAAACAAATAAAATATCAGTGGCCCTACTTAAATTACAGGTTCATTTACAACAGGGGATTCACATTCTCCAAGCCCACTTTGTATATAATATGTGGCAACTGGCTATCCAACGAAGCCATAAAACCTTCAAAACTGCTCCCTCACATGGAAACCAAGCATCTGCATTAAAAGATAAGCCTTTGGAGTTTTTCAAAAGAAAGTTATGTGAACACAAAGAACAGAAGGCATTATTGCAGACTACTACTTCATCAAATGTCTCTTCACTGAAAATGTCATGTGTAGTGGCTAACCGCACTGCTGAAGCTAAGAAGCCCTTTAGGATGGGTGAAAGTTGATCCTGCCTGCTGCTAAGGACATTCGCCATGAACTTTTAAGAGAGGTGGCACACGTTGCTCTTTCAGCTACCTCCACACCTAGATGAATTGATGGAACAGCAGAGGATACAGAGCCACAACTGTTAGGGAAGATTAACAAGTCACCGTGGGACACAATCCCTTGATGAGTCTATCAATGTTGACAAGAAGGCAACAATGCTTGTTTTTGTGCAATATACTTTTAGGAGGATGTGCATGAGGATATGTTATGTGCACTTTTGTTGCCAACCAACAGCACAGCTGCAGAACTATTCAATTCTTTGAATGATTACATACCAGGAAAACTGAATTGATCATTCCATGTCAGTCTATCCACAGAGAGTGGCTGCCAAGACTGGACGGAGGTCACGTCTGAATGTGAGTCTATGCACCGTGTCATCTATAGAGAAATGCTGCTGAAAAATGTCACCTGACCTAAATAATATTTTGCAGGATGTGACTAAAATTATCAATCACATTTAACTACACGCCCTTAACTCACATCTATTCATGCAGCTCTGTGAAGAGATGGATGCAGACAGAGCACACAGGTTTTCTCTTATACACGGAAGTCAGACCATTTTCTTTTTACTTATTTACTTTTTTTTTTTTAGAGACAGAGTCTCAGTTTGTCACCCTTGGTAGAGTGCTGTGGCATCACAGCTCATGGCAACCTCCAGCTCTTGGCCTTAGGCAATTCTCTTGCCTCAGCCTCCAGAGTAGGGGGCACTACAGGTGCCCACCACAACGCTTGGCTATTTTTTGTTGTTGTTGTTGTTGCAGATTGGCCGGGGCCGGCTTCAAACCTGCCATGCTCGGAAAATGGAGCCAGCACCCTACTCACTGAGCCATAGGTGCCGCCCCAGACCATTTTCCAAAGACAGATCACTGACCAGAGTTTATGAGTTATGAGAAACACTTCAGAGATTTCTTTTAGAAAAACAGTCACCACTAACAGCACATTTCAGTAACATAGAATGGGTTGCAAAACTTGCTTACTTGTGTGACATATTCAACCTGCTCAGCAAACTCAGTTTGTCACCTCGGAGGAGGTTGATAACTGTGTACAAGTCAGCAGATACAGTGGCTGCATTCAAAGGCAAACTGGGATTATGGGGGTAACAGGGGAACATGGGGATTTTTTTTTTTTTTGTAGTTTTTGGTCGGGGCTGGGTTTAAACCTGCCACCTCCAGCACATGTGGCAGGCACACTACTCCTTTGAGCCGCAGGCGCCGCCCAGGAACACTGGGATTTTTGATGTTTCAAAAATTAACAGAGATTTTGAAAGAGACTAAGCCAGGGTCTTTTTTCTCCCAGTTGGTGCATGATAAGCTATCTGTTTTCAGATGAGTTTGAGCATTACTTACTTCCCGAAAGTAAAGACCCTTCAGGGAAGAACCTGACCCATGGCCCATTTGTTAAAAAGTCAGGTGCTAGACTTTGTGCTAGAAGAGGATCAACTGCTTGAGATCACAAATGACAGCGGCCTTAAAAGTGTGAGACAGCTTCAAATCTCTGAACCTTCTGGATTAATA
Organism: Galago senegalensis; assembly: GCA_963575145.1. Lineage (NCBI taxonomy): Eukaryota > Metazoa > Chordata > Mammalia > Primates > Galagidae > Galago > Galago senegalensis. The sequence goes on from CAUYTI010149077.1 coordinate 5,982, forward strand.
TAAGGCAGAAGGCTGGACTCGGTGGCTCATGCCTATAATCCTAACACTCTTGAGAGGCTGAAGTGGGTGGATTGCTTGAGCTCAGGAGTTTGAGATCAGCCTGAGCAACAACAAGACCCCCAAATCTACTTTAAAAAATAGAAAAATTACTCAGACATTGTTGCTGTGCCTATGGTCCGAGCAACTTGGGAGGCGGAGTCAAGGGAATCACTTGAGCCCAAGACTTTGAGGTTGCTGTGAGCTATGACTCCAGGGCACTCTACCCAGGGGGACAGAGTGAGACTTTGTCTCAAAAAAAACAAAAAAGTCAAGGTGGAATAACCTGAGATTACCACAAAAGCACTGAAAAGCCTGCTCTCATCTCCAACTTCCTATCTCTGTGTAGCAGGGTTTTCTGCAATAACAACAACCAAAATAAGATTATGGACTGGACAAGACATAAGCAACACACTTCAGGTGTCTCCCATCACCCCCAGAAAGGACCGTCTGGTCGCAGGAAAACAAGCTCGAGGCTCCTCTTATACTATGGCGAGATGAAAAATTATTTCATTATACATTACAATGTAGTAATAATAGAAATAAAGGACACAATAAACGTAATACACTTGAATCATCCAAAAACCATTGTTCCCCAAGCCCTAGACTGTGGAAAACTGTCTTGCATGAAACTGCGCCCTGATGCCAAAAAGGTTGGGGACCACCGTTCTATGGTACTGGTGTTCCACGTTTTTAACCATTCACCCATTGAAAGACATATGAGTTCACTCTAGTTTCTGGCTAGCAAGTTGCTAAGAACATTCATGCATAGGCCTTTGTGTTAACATAATCTGTCATGTCTCTAGGATAAATGCCTGAGTGCAACTGCTGAGTTTCAGAATAATTGATATTTCATTTTGTAAGAAACTGCTACATTTTTCTCTGACTGGCTGGGCCATTTTACATTTCTGCCAACAATGTATGTGTGACCCAATTTCTCTGCATCTTTGCCAGAATTTGGTATTGTCATTTTTTTTTTTTTGCCATTCTGACAGATAATCTCATTGTGATTTTAATTTGCATTTCTTTCATGGCTAATCATGCTAAACATCTTTTCATAAGTTTTATCTGTCACATCCTCTTAGAAGAAATGACTTTTAGTGTCTTTTTCCCATCTTCTAATTAGATTGTTTATCTTTGTACTATTGATTTTTGAGGTTTTTAAAATATATTCCAGATAGTAGTGTTCTGTTGCATATATGATTTTCAAATATTTTTCCCAACTTGTAGCTTATCTTTTCAATCTCTTTACAGGGTCTTTGCAGAGCAAAAGTTTTTAATTTTGATGAATTTTAATTTATTTATTCTTTTTTTCCCTTGAGACAGGGTTTCACTTTGCTGCCCAGCCCAGTGTGTAGTGGCAGTATCAGAGCTCACTACAACCTCAGACGCCTGAATTCAAGTGACCTCCTGCCTCAGCCTCCCTAGTGGCTAAAACCACAAATGTGTACACCACACCCAGATAATATTTTTATTTTCTATACAGATGATGTCTCATAATTGCCCAAGCTGGTCTTAAAATGATCCTCCTCCCTCTGCCTCCCAAAGTGCTAGGATTACAGGGATGAGACACCATTCCTGGCCAATTTACTCTTCTGTGGATTCTATTTTTAGTATTAAATCTAAGAATCTAGATCCTGAAGATTTTCTCCTATGTGTTTTTCTAAAAATTTTATACTTTAAGTTTTATATTTAAGTCTATGATTCATTTTTAGGTAATATTTTTATAAGGTATGAGGTTTGAATTAAGGTTCAGGTTTTGTGTGTTTATCTGTGGGTGTTCAATTGCCCTAGCACAGTGATTCTCTACCTTCCTAATGCCGCAACCCTTTAATACAGTTCCTGTGGGTCACAACCTACAGATGAGAACCGCTGCTCAGCACCATTTATTGAAAAGACAATCCTTCTTCCACTGGGAGGAAATGTTTTTGCACCTTTGTCACTATTTGGTTTGGAATATTTTGTTGGTCTACTTCTGGATTCTGTATTCAGTTCCTTTGAGCTATATGTCTATCTCTTCAACAATACTATTCCTCATTGTTTTTCTTATCATAGCTATATAGTAAGTTTTAATATTGGGTACAGGGAGTTCTCTCACTTTATTCTTCTTTGTATAGATTATTTTAGTTACTCTAGAAATTATTCTTCTCCATATAACTTTCAAAATAAGCTTGTCTTTTACTACAGATATCTCACTGGAATTTTCATAGAAATTGTGTTAAACCTATTAATTTGAGGAGGATTGACATTTTTACTATGTTGAGTCTTACAATCCATGAACACAGCATATCTCTTCATTTATTTAGGTCTTTGATTTCTTCCCTCATAATTTTCAAGGCATAAATCCTGTACAGGTTTTGCTAAGTACATACCTAAGTATTTCATTTTCTTTCAAGTGATGATACATGGTATTGTTTTTAACTTATGTTATATTCATATTAGCTTGGCACTGTGATTGTATTTTTCTGTGTCATCTTATATCTTGCAACCTTACCAAATTAATTTATTACTTCCAGAGGGTTTTTTTTTTTATTCTTTGGAATTTTCTATGTAGACAGTCATTTCATCTCCAAATAGAAATAGTTTTACTTATTTTCTTAACTTATTGCAATGGCTAGAACTTCCGGTACTCTTATGTTGAACAAGAGTGGTGAGATAAGATATCTTTGTTTTTTTCTGGATTTTAGCAAAAAGCATTTAGCTTTTCACCATTAAGTGTGATGTTAGCTGCAGGGTTTTTATAGATGCTTTTTATCAAGTTGAGGTCATTCTCCTCTACTCTTAACTTACTGAGTAAATTTTATTTTTAAATAACTCAGGATGCTGTATGGCATCTTTCTTGCTGGAGGAAAGCAAGAAAGGAAGTGAAGTGACTAGTTACGTGACGATCACTGTACATTAAACTAGGATGATTGCAAGGACTTGGACTAGGACATGGAGATAAGTTGACAGATTCAAGATATATTTTGCTACAGAGTCAGTAGACTTTTCTGATCATGAGATAGAGTTCAAAATTGCATTTTGACAGAAATAGTAGAAAATTCTATTCTAGCACCTTAAGTAGAAGGCATTTTCCCTATATAAAAATATGTCTGAATGTGAGCTGTCCAGGGCTGATTCATTAGTTCTATGATATTATCAGTGTCTTAAGGCCTTTCTATCTTTTGTTTTCTCATTAGCATGTGGCTTTCAACCATTTGGTCACAAGATGAGTGCCATGTTACCAGGTCCCATAGCTGAGTTCCAATAAGGAAGATAAAGGGAGAGCTGCAAAAATTTTCATTTCATTTGTTTGTTGTTGCTGTTGTTATTTTTGAGAGAGGGTGTCATGTTGTCCCCTAAGTGGGAGTGCAGCAATGTAATTATAGCTCACTGCAAGCCCAAACTCCTGGTCTCAAGCAATCCTCCTGCCTCAGCCTCTCAAGTAGCTGGAACTACAGGCACCTGCCACCCACCTGGCCAATTGTTGCATATTTTTTGTAGAGACAAGGTCTCTTTATGTTGCTCAAGCTGGTGTCAAACTCCTGACCTCAAATGATCCTCTGACCTTAGCCTCCCAAAGTGCTGGGATTATAGGCATGAGCCACCATATGTGGCCAAAGATTTTTTTTTTTTTTAGAGAGATCTTATTGAGAAATGTAAGCACTTCCAAAATCATGTGTCAATATCTCCTTGATCAAAACTATTCCATTCAGCTGCAAGCAAGTCTAGGAAATGAGTACTTCATTTTCCAGCCCCTAAAACAGATAAATGTAGAGAGGAATTTATTGCAATGAGTATCAGAAAAGCCATCTCATAGTATCTGCCATTTGACAGATTATGGAGAGTAAGAAATCATGGATGACTTCTAGGTTTCTGATTGATGGATTATATTATAGTTTACTAAGATAAATAAGAGTGGAAGAAAAAATAGGTCTTTAATAGAATATCAATAGTTCAATTTTGGATGTGTTGAGATTAAAATATTTGTGAAGCATTTAGAATGTCAGCCAGAGATTTAGATATATAAGGGTGGAATTTAGAAAAAAAGGTCAATGCAGGAGGTAATAATCTAGAAGTTTTCAGGATATTGATGGGATTTAAAGCCATGAAAATATATAAGATCGGCTAGGAAGAGAGAAGTAGTGAGACATGGACTTGAGAACCTCCAATATTTAAATATTAGTTTGAGAATTCACAAAATAGATTGAGTAGCCAAAAATAAAAAAAATTAAGAATTGTATCAAAGAAACCCAGGGGAACATATATTTTATGGAAAAGGTGCTCAACATTGCCAAAATACTACTTAGAAGATGAAGACAAAAATTTCTATTAGATATAGCAGCAGGAAAGTTGTTGATAATTGTATTCATTAGAATTGATTTCAGAAACAAGAAACAAAAATCTGATTAAACCCAAATAGAGCTCTGGGTTTTTTCCCTATACAACATAATGTCTGGATGTAAACAACTAAAGATCTTGGCATTGAGAATGAACGTCAGGGCCTGCTTCTCTGGGGACCTTCTCTCAAGGTGGGCATCATCACTTAATATTCATATCTATGTGCAAGGTAGGAAAAAAAGACAAATGAGTGGTACCAGTAACATTTATCAAGAACAGAAAAGCCTAAGGTGAGTCCAGGTGGAACTAGTTCTGACTAGTATGAGAAGGAATATCCAGAGCTCTTCTTTCCTAATGATATAGGCCTGAGCGTGAGGGTCCATCTTGTAGGATCAGTGCAGTGACCCGGAGAGTAATCATGTGCTTGACTAATTGTGAGCTCCAAAAGTACAACATTGGGAGTATGTTGACCCTAGAGGCAGTCCCAGCCTGTCTGTAAATATACAGAAATACTAACTTTCACTACCTAGGCCTGGCTTGTTCCATAAAATGTTAGGTAAATTGACATCAAACACAACTGAAGTTACATTATATTCTTCAATATATTACATCTTCATCCTTTGACACATGAAAGATGAACTGAGTAATTTAAAATTATACCCCAAAATCACCTGATTAAATATCTTCAAAATAGCTCTATTGGCTCTGCCCCTGTGGCTCAAGTAGCTAAGCTGCCAGCCACATACACCAGAGTTGGTGGGTTCGAATCCAGCCCAGGCCCACCAAACAACAATGACAGCTGCAACCAAAAAATAACTGAGCCTTGTGGTGAATGCCTGTAGTCCCAGCTACTTGGGAGGCAGAGGCAGGAGAACCGCTTGAGCCCAGGAGTTGGAGGTTGCTATAAGCTGTAATGCCACTGCACTCTACCCAGGGTGACAGCTTGAGGCTCTGTCTCAAAAAAAAAAGCTCTATTATTTTGCCCAGGCAATAGGTTTTCTAAACATAACCAAGGGAAGGAAATTTAAAAATTTAGAAATTTGGTATGGTAATTGTTTGTAAATCTTGACAGCTATCTATAAACATCTGAAACATCTGAAAGGTTAAAAAAAAACTTTAAACAAAAAAGAATAGAAAAACTTCCCCAAATCCCCTACCCCCAGAAGTCTTTTATATCTCTTTTGTCAGAATCATGTCGCATGATGATCCTAAACTGCAAGAATCTGGGAAAGTGAGAGTTCAATTTTTCTAACCTCTACAGTAAAAATGGACAAGAGAAAAATGGGTTGGAACTGGAAATGAGAAACCTAAATTTCCTGCTGAGATGACCTTGACAGCAACTGTTTTGATAGCGTGGTGAGAATAAAACCAGATTACAGGCATTCGTTGGGTGAATTACTCCTGAGAGTGAAAACACAATGAGTCGAAATGTGTTCTACCTACTTGTCTAGAAATTTGGCTGTGAAGATGGGGAGAGAGGTGGAATGGTATCTAGATTGGGTTGTAGGATCCAGGGAGGTTTTCATTTTATTTTGTTTTAACCTAGTGCAGTAGATTATGTTTATAGAATGATGCAAATTATCTTGTCATGAAGAGAGGGAGAGACAGTGGCACAGAGAGGCAAGAGAATGAAAAAGAAGACTCCAAATCGCTGACACTCTTGGCTTCCAGCCTGATCATGATACTCCCTCCCTGACCACATACCTGTGACTTTGGACTTGCTTATGCAGCTTTCCATAACTGCATAAACCAATGCCTTGTAATAAATCTCTTAACATCTCTGGCTCTGCCTCTCTGGATGAACACTGACTGATAATAGAATGTGGTTCTTAAAAAGTGCTTGAACAGACAATAAAGTTATGCACTAGTTTCTATGAAGGCAAAAAGGAGGGACACTTGACCTGGGGAGGTGATAGGGTTCTTAATTAAACTGAGTCTTAGAGAATCATTAAAAATGAGTGGGACAAGGAAGGAGGAGAAGCAGTAGTGTGCTAGTAAAACAGTTCACTGAAAAAAATCAATCAAACTTTAATTTTTATCATTTGATAATTTCCAAGTTGTTTATACTTCCCCTCCCAGCCAATTTCAAACTGCCAGTGTAATGTCGCAGAACACAGATGTACACAATCAGCTTTCACAACTGGTATAAGTTCACACTGCTGATTAGAAGGGTGTAGGGGGAACATCATGTACAAGAACAAACACCAAACTTCCTCATTTGACAATACTCTTTATCATGGAGAAAAAAGATCCAGTGGACCCTTTCCCACCCAGTTGCCTAAAGTTATAATAAGCACCATAATGATTAATTCAAATAAGAAATTTTAGGTATTACCTTATAGAGGGAGATAATACTGTTTCCCTAAGGTTAATGACTAACAATACTGCTGGCTTGAGTTTCCCCTAGGCAACTAGGGACCAGCCTGCTTCTCCTAGTCAGGTGGCACTTGGACTGTGGGGGAGGGTCAGAGAGGCACCTAGGAACAAATCTGTGATCCTTTTCCTGTGCTCCCACAACTTGATTATGTCATTAGGGGCATGGAGGGGAGATTTTTGGACCTATCTTCAGTGAGGAAGGAGCCCGTGTAAACAGAACTGCGATGAGACTGTGGAGTGCATTTGTACTTCATTGCAGAAATGGGACACATACCCTTCAGAAGCAGCAGCCATGCTCTTGGTTCTGGAGGCATCTCCCTGAGTAGTCTGGGAGCTGACCTTCAGCCCCAAATGGTCATTTTAAATTGCACACAAACTTAATTACCACCTGTATAATGATAAAAGAACCAATTCAACAAGAAGATAGAGCAATTATATATGTGTGTGTATGTATATATATATATATATATATATATATAGTTATTTACATATAAAGAAGCTCCCATATTCATAAAACAAATACTGCTAGACTTAAGGAAAAAAATAAACAGCACTCTCTTAATGGCCAGGGACTTCAACACTCCACTGACAGAACTAGACAGATCATCAAGGCAGAAGATGAACAAAGAAACACTGGACTTAAAAGAGACTCTAGAATAAATGTCTCTAATAGACATTTACAATACATTATACCCCAAAAGTACATAGTAAAAATTCTTCTCACGAGCACATGGAACGTTTTCCATGATGGATCACATGATAGGCCACTAAACAAGTTTCAACAAATGTTTTAAAATTGAAATTATACCAGGTACCTTCTCAGAACACAATGGAATAAAAGTAGAAATTTTCACAAATAACTCTCAAAACTACACAAACACATGGAAACTGAACAACTTCCTGCTGATCATTAGGTCAATGACAAAGTCCAGATGGAAATCAAAATATTTTTTTGAATTGAACAAAAACAACACATGCTACCAAAATTTCTCTGGTATTCAACAAAAGCAGTGCCAAGAGGGAAGTTGATAAATGCCTAAATGCCTTCATAAAAAGACAAAAAGGTCACAAACCAACAAACAATGTCACACCTCAAGGATCTAGAAGAAAAAAAACAAACCCAAAGCTGGCAGAAGAAAAGAAATAACAAAGATCAGAGTAGAACTAAATGAAATTGAAATAAAATAACACAAATGATCAATAAAACCAGAAGTTGGTTCTTTGAAAAGATAAAGAAAATTGATAGAACACTACCGAGATTAATCAGAAACAGAAGAGAAAGAACTCAAATAAGCTCAATGGGAAATGAAAAAAAGAGCATTATAACTGATACCACAGAATTACAAAATGTCATCCAGGACTACTATGAAAACTATGCACACAAACTAGAAAATCTAGTAGAAAGGCATACATTTTTGGAAACATACAACCTCTCACACTTAATCAGAAAGAAATAGAAACCATGAACAGACCAATAATGAACAGCAAGACTGAAATAGTAATTTTAAAAAATTCTAATTAAAAAAAAGCCCAAGACAGTGATTCACAGCCAAATTCTACTAGACCAACAAAGAAGTGGTACCTACCCTACCAAAACTATTCTATGAGTATGATGTCAAGAAAAAGGGAATCCTCTCTAACTCACTCTATGAAATTAGTAGAACCCTGATACCAATGATGGGCAAAGACAAAACAAAAAATGAAAATTACAGACCACCATACCTCATGAACGTAGACATAAAAATCCTAAACAAAATACCAGCAAACAAATCCAACATCATAAAGCAACTCACCATGACCAAGTAGGTTTCAGCCCAAGGAACCATGAATGGTTCAACATACACAGAACAATAAATGTGATTCAACCGCATAAACAGAATTAAAACCAAAAAAAAAAATCATCTCCATAGATAAAGAAAAATCATTTGATAAAACCCAACACCCTTTCATGATGAAAACTCTCAACAAACTAGATATAGAAGGACCAGACCTCAAAATAATAAAAGCTGTATATGACAAACCCACAGCCAACATCATACTGAATGAGAAAAAATTGAAAACATTCCTTCTACTGTTGGGAGAAATACAAGGGTGCCCACTGTCAACACTTCTATTCAAATCTAGCCAGAGCAATCAGACCAGGGAGAGAGAAATAAAGGTCATCCAAATCAGGAAACAGGAGGTCAAACTATCCCTGTTTGCCAACAATATGACCTTTTATCTAGAAAACCCTAAAGACTCTATCAACGGACTCCTGGAACTGACAAATAAATTCATCAAAGTCTCAGGTTACAAAATCAATGTACACAGATTAGTAGCATTTCCATATACTAATTACCAGTCAATCAAAAAGTCAAATTAAGGACTCAATACTAGTCACAATAGCTACAAAAAGAAGATAATAAAATGCCTAGGAATATACTCAATAAAGGAGGTTAAAGAACTTTACAAGGAGAGCCACAAAACATTGGTGCAAGAAATTGCAGATTATACAAACAAACGCAAAAATCTGTGATGCTCATGGATTGACAAAATTAACATCATTAAAATGTCCATACTGGCCAAAGTGATTTACAGATTCAGTGCAATCCCCTTCAAAATACCAGCATCATATTCCATAGATCTAGAAAAATCATCCTAAACTTCACTTGGAACCAAAAAAAGAGCCTAAATAGCCAAAGTAATCTGAAGTAAAAAGAACAAATCTAGAGGCATCACATTGTCTGACTTCAAATTATACTACAAAGCTATAATAACCAAAACAGCACAGTACCAATAGAACAGAATAGAGGACCCAGAAATAAGACCATATACCTGCAACCAACTGATTTTTGGCAAAGCAGAGAAAGACATACACTGGAGAAAGGACAGTCCATTCAAGAAATGGTGCTGGGAAAATTTGATAGCCACCTACAAAACAATAAAACTGGATCTCTATTACCACATACAAAAATTAATTCAAGAGGGAGAGAAGACTCTTATGGCTTGAAACCATAAAAATTCTAGAAGAAAATGTTGGTCAAAACTTTTTTGGACATCCGCCTAGGCAAAAAAATTATGACTAAGACCCCCAAAGCAAATAACAACAAACAACAACAAAAATGAACAACTGAGATTTAATTAAACTAAAAAGTTTCTGCACAGCAAAAGAAATAATCAACAAAGTAAATAGACAACCTACAGGATGGGAGAAAATATTTGCAAACTAAATACCTGATAAAGAGCCAATATCCAGAATCTGCAAAGAACTCAAAAAAAATCAGCAAGAAAAAGAAATAGTGCATCAAAAAGTGGGCCAAAGACATGAACAGATTTTTTTCAAAAGAAGATATACAAGTGGCCAAAAAATGAAAACGTGTTCAACATCACTAATTATCATGGAAATTCAAACTAAACCCACAATAAGGTACAACCTTACCCCATCAGAATGGCCACCATAAATTTTGATAAGGATATGTGAAAATGGAATGCTTATGCATTCTTGCTGGAAATGCAAATTAGTACAACCTCTATGGAAAAATAGTATAAAGATTCCTCAAAGAAGTAAAAGTAGACCTAGTATCTAATCCAGCAATCCCACTGGGTATCTGCCCAAAGGAAAAGAAGTTATTACATCAAAAAACACCTGCACCCAAGGGTTTATCACAACACAATCATGATTACGAAGATGTGGCGTCTACCTAAGTGCCCATCAACTGACAAGTGGATAAAGAAAATGAGGTGTATGTACACCATGGAGTACTAGTCCGCCATAAAAAGGAATGAAATAGTGTCTATAATACAGCAACTTGGACGAAACCGGAGACAATTATCCTAAGTGAAGTATCTCAAAAATGGAAAAACAAATACCAAATAGTTTCACTTACAAGTGGGAGCTAAACAATGAGTATATATGGTTGTAAAGTGGTGTGATGGACCATGGAACAGAGGATACTAAGCAGGGGGAAGGGTGAGGAGGGTGAGGTATAATAGTTACCTATTGGGTAGAATGTACACTATTCTGGTGACATGTACACTAAAAGCCCTGACTTTAGCATTATAAGCATGATGTAACAAATCACTGTACCCGGTACATAAACTGAAATTTAAAAAACATACTAACAATCATTATGTTGAAAGAAAAAGCTAGACACAAAAGGTCACATATTGTATGTTTCTATTTATACAAAACATCCAGAATAAGTAAACCCATAGAGATGGAAGGTACATTGATAATTATCAGGAGCTGGAGGTGGGGATAATGGGATTCACATGGGCTTTCCTTTGGGGGTTGATGAAAATGTTTGGAACTAGATAAAGGTGGTAATTGAACAATATTGTCGATGTGCTAAATGCCACTGAATTGTTCACATTAAAATTGTTCGTTTTATATTATATAACTCTCAGCTTAGTTTCTCTTTAAAAGCCGGGCTCTCCAGACGGAGTTAATATTAAGCAAGCAATATGAGTGCCTCTTAAACTGTTGGTTTTCACCTTATGTTTAAACTCAGTGCACTCCATTTTGTATTTTGGAGCTGCTTCACTGGATTTGAAAACTAAAGTAGACCTAGCTTCAATCCCAAGCGAAACAAAATATACAAACCAGATAGATAGTTTAGTTGGGTTTTCTCCTCAATGTTTTGAAATACATTTGACTCTCTTAATGGTACAAGGAAATCCTATTTAATCCAGCTGGATCATTTCTACATAATTGCCTCTTCACTCTTCATCTTTGAACTGTTTATTCCATGTTAACAATTAACTATTATCAATCTCATTAATGAAACAGAAACCACCTCTTCTACTCATTTATAAAACACTTGTCACACCAAATCTAAACAAAAAATAGGATCTGGACAAAGTAACAGCCTTTAAAAGCTCTGGCCACTAATTATAAGAGTATTCTAGTTATTTTGTTGTTTTCCTCTTATTATGAAAGAATGCTCAGGACCCACCATATGTCTCTTAGCATAGCTGTTCTATGAGAGTCTACCTGAACTTTTTATATAAGGGTAATTATTTTAACAGTACTTTTGTCCACTATTATGAAAAGCTGAGTATTCACTGCTTATTGATGTTTATAAATAAAGTCATGTTCCTACTTAAGCAATCCTTAGGACATTATTTTCCATCCTACTTAATTGTCATTTGGCTGAGCAAAGAATATGGGAGATTGCTTAAGATGTATATCTGAGGGCGGCACCTGTGGCTCAAAGGAGTAGACCCCATATACCTAAAGGTGGCGCGTTCAAACCTGGCCCCCAGCCAAAAATTGCAAAAAAAAAAAAAAAAAAGCAAAATAATTTTTTAAAAAAGATGTATATCTGAGTTTAAGATACATTTCTTATGAGATGGCACAAGTAAAATTATCAATATATGGGCCTCCAAACAAAATTAGATTTAAATGTTCAATTATATAAGATTGTTTACTGGGATTTAATGAAAATGCCTCAAAGTTTTAAGTAACTTACAGGAAAATGTGCTCCATCGTTGTACTCCCTTCTCCCCAAGACTTCATATTTTGTGGAGAATATTATTAATTTAGAAAGATAAGACATAAAGCTAGAATGCTAATTGGTTTTATACACATATGATACTAGTGACTGATCATCAATTGAGTATGTTCTATGAGCTGCTTTTCTAGTACTTTTCACAATTCACAATTGCATTTTTCTGGCTAATGGGGTCAATCGATAGCTATGGAGCAGGAAGAGGCTCCAATCCATTATCTTTTTTTCATTATTATTCCATTGGACTCTAAGTTTGTGACTATTTCCTTTACTATTGTCTTCCCAGTGCCCATGACAGGACCAGGTTTACAATAGGCACTTAATAACTATTCCTTGAATGAACAAACAAATAAATGACAAAGAACAAATGTCTGATATGTTAATCATATGTGCTGCCACCGGCATTTAATAAAGTCAGAATAATCGATTAAGAAATTTATTTTCATTTTCAAGGAATTATTTTCATTCAATAAATGAATTCAAAATTCATTAGTTCTCATTTTGTAGGAGGAAAATTGAGTAGGAGTTGACAATTCGTTTATGCATCTATTAGTACTTTATCTTATAGTACTGTAATCATTGTTATTCACATTTATCTAACCAATTGATTGTGTACACCTTGTAAGCTAAGTTTGTTGTCATTTTTAACTCCTTGGTATTTACTACAGTGACTTGCCTATTAAAAAATAAACAATAAATGTTTGTTTAGCCCAAAGTTGATACTTTTTCTTTTTTTTTTAATTGTTGGGGATTTATTGAGGGTACAAAGAACCAGGTCACATTCATTTATTGCATTTTTAGGTAAAGTCCCTCATAGAACTGTGTCCCACTCCCAAAAGGTATTATACACTGTGACCTCCCACCCGCCAAGTTGATACTTTTCCTAAAATATTTTCATCTTCATTTTTATTTTCTTTCTAGCACATTAGTCAGACTTTTCAAAATAAAGAAATACATGAAAAATTACAGAGACATCTCTACTTCTACAACTAATATATTTTCTAAATCTTATTGATTGGCACCGGTTTATAAAGAAAAAGCTCCATCAGAAGACTGAAGAACATTAGGGAGAAAAAAACTCTAAAAATGTATAGCTACTAATTAGCAATAAATAATATTTCATGAAGTTTCTCTAGTCATCTTTTGCAGCACAATACACACTATTTAAATCATATTGATAAATTCATCAATGAATAAATTTCATGACAATTTCAAGGGCAGGAAAATTTTCTAAATTATTCTAGTTGCTTCTGTAATTAGACTTCTTATCTAGAAAATTAGAAAATAATACTGCCCAATGTTTTTCCATGATACCCGTCAAAGTCTGCCAGAAAATATATTCATTTTCCTCCAAAGTGTCAAGTGGGTATGAGCACCTGTTAAGAGAAGGGGAGGGACCAGGTGAATTGCCTTTGGAATTAAGGAATTGAATACTATCAAGGAAAATTGGGGAGTTTCACCCTTTATGACTCTGACACTCTTTACCTGGAAACTTCACCGGGGTCTTTGGACTGCCCGATATTTTGTGCAAATGTAATTTAAAATGAAGAATTAAATATTCTAAGACATTTTTCATTATTCCTCCTTTTCCTTAATCGGTCGTATATTTGGCATGATATTATAGAAACGCACATCATTTGTGCAGACGTCTTTTGTTGTTGTCCATCTGTTTTGTGTAATGGGTCACTGACAGCTCACCTCAAAGTTTATTCACATTTTTGACAGAGTGTTTATGACTATTTGGCACTTTTCTTTATATTAATACCAGAGTTAGAATGGATATTTTTAGAATTATCTATAGAAAGGACGGATGCTCTCTCTTGTTTTTTAATTAAATCAAGTAACTCTTTGTTAGCAGCAATTCTGGGTCTTGCCAGAATGAACCTGCATCATTTTGACAAGATGCAGAAGTAGCACTGATAATCATTAAAAGCATTAAAGCATTAACCTTTAGCAGCCTCATTTTTCACTTGGCATACCCATTTAAGGATGTTATCACACTGAAGTTAAACACTAAAAATTAGAATGAAAAATTGACCCATTCTCTTCAGCCTAAAAAAATGTGATCAAAAGTGGAAGCATTAGAAGAGAGTATAAATAGTTGTTTTCAATGTGCAATGGCTCGTGCCTGTAATCCTAGCACTTGGGGAGGCCAGGACAGACAGATTGCTTAAGCTTAAGAGTTTGAGACCCTGTCTCTACTAAAAATAGAAAAACTCACTCTGATCACCTGAGCTCAGGAGTTTGAGGCCAGCCTGAGAAAGAGTGAGACCCCAGCTCTAAAAGAAAAAAAAAATATATATATATACATATATATACATATATATAGTTGGGCATTGTGGTGGGCACCTGTAGTCCCAGCTACTCAGGAGGCTGAGGCAAGAGGATCACTTGAGCCCAGGAGTTTGAGGTTGCTTTGAGCTATATGATGCCATGGTATTCTACCAAGGATAACAAAGTGAGATTCTGTCTAAATAAATAAAATAAAATAAAAATAGAAAAATGAGCTGGGCGTAGTGACAGACATCTATAGTCCCAGCTACTTGGCTGAGGCAAGAAGATGGCTTAAGCCCAGGAGTTTGAGGTTGCTGTGAGCTATGATGTCACTGCACTTTAGCTTGGGCAACAGAGTGAGGCTCTGTCTCAAAAAAAAGAGGAAATCTGAAAGACAGATTCTCATACACAAGAATCTGATCTACTTAAAGAGACTGTTCAATTATTTAACTAGACTGAGTTTATCACACTAAATCAAAAGCTAGGTTCCCCAACCATATCACCTAGTGAGATGGGTATGGAGGCTCACGATTAATTATAGAAAATCAGCTAGAGTTTCTTTGCATGTTCACCTTATAGTAAAGGTGAATTTTTTTTTGAGACAAAGTCTCACTATGTCACCCTCAGTAGAGTACCATGGCGTCACAGCTCACAGCAACCTCAAACTCTTGGGCTTAAGTGATTCTCTTGCCGCAGCCTCGCAAGTAGCTGGGACTATAGGCACCTGCCACAATTCCTGGCTATTTTTTTGTTTCAGCTGTCATTGTTGTTTATCAGGCCGAGGCCGGGTTCAAACCTTCCAGCCTTGGTGTATGTGGCCGGCACCCTAACCACTGTGCTACAGGCACTAAGCCATAAATGTAAATTTTTTATTCCAATGCACATATCATGGTGTATACTTGTAGTCCCAGCTACTTGGGAAGATGAGACAAGAGGATCTGTGAGCTATGATAACACCATGACACTCTACTCAGGGCAACAGAGTGAGACTCTATCTCAAGAAAAAAAAAAAGAAGAAAAGATCATTTCACTTACGTCAAAGAGACTTTAGAAACATTCACTACAATTATAATTTAGTCTTCAACATTTCAATATTATACAACTGATAGTATCAGGAATTGATTTATTATACATTACATAAAACCTCTAGATTCAAGACTTTTCAGATCAAGATTATTGATAGTAGGTCTCCAACAACAAATTAAATTCAGTTTAATTTATAGCTATTCACAGCATACCTCAATAAAAGATTCTCAATGAATACTATGACTACACCAAACCTCTTTCTACCTAGCTATAACCTAGGCACCTCACTGGCTATTAAAGGAATGCAGAGGTAAATACAACATAATTCCGTTCTAGGTGGGAAGTAAGATACAACTATTGGGATATAACAAAGGGAGAAATAAGCAATTACCACATCCCACAGTAAGCACTTCTAGTTGACATGTGCCACTCTTCTAGCCAACTGCCATCTAAAGCTTCTCACTCCACTTGTCAAATTTCCTCACCTTATGAGCTTTGATAAGGCAGAGCCCATCTTCCTGATGGAAACTAAAAATGTTACTCCTTTGCAGCTAGAACATAAGCCTATAAATTAAGCTCAGCTGATCAGACAACACCCACCAATTCTGCCCAATGGCAAACAGTGCACAGAACTCTCTTCACAGTAGTAGCTGGAACTGTAAATAAGGTTTCTGAAGCAACTGCAGCAGACGTACTTGAATTCTATTTGCAGAGAAAGCTGAAGCATCTAAGGATAAAGACATTGGTGGCAATATTCTCACTGGGCCAGTTCTGCAACATGATTTTGATTGTTCTTCCTGGTTGCACAACTGTAAGCCTGATTCTCCAGTCTTCCTAGTTATTCTACAGGCAACCTAATATCCTTAAAATAAGTGATCCTCCATTCAAATCAACCAGAATATATTTCTATATCTAGCAACTAAGTATCCTGGTAGACATGGGAATTAATAAACAGTAGCCAGCCTTTCCTTTTGACCCAGCCCAGGATATTAAGCAAGATCCTCTATCATATGTAATGTAGTGATAGGAATGGTCCCCAAATCTGGCTGGCCATCACAGTCAAACTGAAGAGCTTTCAGACTCAAGATAAGGGTATTTGATCAGGAAGCCTTGGAGGACACCATTCATACCTTCTAGATTTATTGAATACCTACTATTTTTCAGGCACTCTCCAGGTGCTAAAGATCAATGGTGGTAAAAAACAGACATAGTCTCTACTGGAGTCTTGTGGGAAAACAGGAAGTAATCTCACAATCATCCTAATGAATATATAATTACACATAAAACAAATATTTAATAAAAACACAATTTTATGACGGTACATAATAAGGGAACCTAAACAAAACTGGGGGATTGCAGAAGGCTTCTCTGGTGAAGAATGCTTGAGTTGAGATCTGAAGAATGAGACATTTGAGTTGCACCTTAAAGAAATTCAGGCAGAAATGCAAGAATGAAACTGTCAGACTAGTGACAAAAATTAGATGTCTTATCTCCTGGATCTATGATACAAGGGGAGATAAAGAAAGAGTAGCCTCCTTTTGGGAGTGTTAAAAGTGACTATTATTAAGGAAAAGTCAAGCTTCAAGAAAGGAAAAGAAGGGAAATGGAAAATCTTTTTGAAGAACTCAGACAGCCAATGAGTTTGTTCACAAAAGAAAGGGTATATTTCCTCCTGGCATAAGAGAAAGCAGTGGTCTCCAAACGGGGATACTGGTACCCAGTATGTCATCCAAGGATGTTTTTGAGACATCAACCTCTAGATACTCAAGAATCTTTTCTGTAATTGACGTACTTAAAAATGAGCCTATGTTCATAAAAGTTTTCCTATCATTTTACAAAAGAAATGCATATCCGCATCAAACCCAAATCTCAAATGGCACTTTCCCCTGAGGTATAACTCCAGAATATCAAACAAAAGCATGAATGACAATACTAGTTTGGAAGAAATGTCCCTTAACAATGAATCAAAGCACACCAATCCAAAGCACACCAATCCATCCAAAGCACACCAATCCATCCCTATGCTTGTCTTTCTCAGTAAGGCTTGGCGTTGGAGATTGGGTAATTTGGTCCACATCGGGATGCTCTGAATTCGGAACAGATGAAGCAAGTAGGACATATTGGTCAGGAGTATTCTTTTAAAGGTAAGTAGAATATTTGCAGGACTCCCAAATTTGTTTAGATGTACCAACTAAAACCTACAAATACATGATAGGCTGTATTCAATCAGGTGTTAAAAAAACATTTATCAAATCGGATATTTAAATATTCCAGTTAACCAATTCTCATCGTCTGAAATGTTTGCAATTTCCTACCTAATATTAACCAAAAAAGAAAGCTATTTAAATATATATTGAGAAATTATACTAGGTTCACATTTCTTTTTAATTCTTGTCTTTTCTTTCAAAGTCCCCCATTTTGTTCCCACACCCTCCCCCAGGCCAAAAAAAAAAAAATCCTTGTAAAGAGCACACACACACAAATGTGTAAGGACAGGGTTGTGCTCATCATTGAGGAGTGTGAGCAGAAACCATAGTTTTATTTGACAAGCATAGCATTTATAAATTTTTTAAACTAAATGTCTTTAGGAGGTATAGATATGGAAGATGTGTGCTTTCTAGAATTCACCTTCATCACATAGCCTACTAATTATTGTTTTTAGCACTTAGTTCAATGAACTCATTTACAGTTTTTAGCTAGATCAATAAAGTCAAGTTTGGCAAAGGCATTCCAGACCACTGAGTGAATTAGGGGTATTTAAATCTAAAATTAATCTCTGTTATATAAAAGTGACAGAGTTTCAGAGGAGATATGATTATCCAAAACTTTTTAGAAAAAGCATTTGCTCAGGCCAGGTATGGTGGTTCATGCCTGTAATTCTAGCGCTCTGGAAAACTGAGGTGGGTGGATTGCTTGAGCTCCAGAGTTCAAGACTAGCCTGAGTAAGAATAAGACTACTAAAAAAAAAAAAAAAAGAATGAAACTACTAAAAAATAGAAAAACTAGCCAGGTGTAGTGGCACATGCCTGTAGCCCCAGTTACTCAGCCCACTTGATCCCAGGAGTTCGTGGTTTCCATGAGCTATGATGACACTATGGCACTCTACCCCAGGTGACAGAGCAGGACTCTGTCACAAAAAAAAAAAAAAAAAAAAAAAAGAATAAAATAAATTCAAAGAATTTCTATCATTTTAATTTAAGTGAAATATATTTACCATTAAAAATAAGAAATTAAAGTATTATTAATAAGATGGCCCAATAATAAATTTTTATTATACAGCTTTTAAGGAATATCTGAATGGATGATTTGAATCTCTTTTGGTCAAGGATATCATCTCTGTTTTAAACTCACTGATTTAGTAGTTGATTGGTATGAATGAACTTACCATGATTACATTTAAAGGACACTTCAGAAAGTTTTAAAAACACAACCAATCCCTTTTCCTGGTATTTATTTCAAAAAATGTTGTTTAGAGTAAATGAACTAACTCTAATAAATGTTTATGACATGTCTAAAACATACCAAGTGTTCAATAAATGTTCATTATTGTTATTATTTAAAGATATTTTGTTTGGGGTGGACATATTAGGTTTGAGTTTTGAGGCTATTACTTTTTATTCTATGTAACAAAGTTGCTAACCAATTTGGGAGTAAAAAAGGTAAAATTATAACCCCACCAGTACTCCTCACATACACAAAACCACTCACAAATCTTTTAAAAAAGGAAGGAAAAAATTAAGTAAGCATGATTACCTAACCCAACTTCCCAGTTTATTAAAAATCAAGACTATCTTCCTGGGAATCATGGTTTATATAATGGAATTTAAAAATCTCATGTATCTGGCTTTTGCTCTCACTGTCTAATCCCTTGTCGTCCACATTCATATTTATGAATGTCCCAAGGAATGCACCACATGTGAAAGAAAAAGAGGTCAGTCAAAGATTATCAGGAATCCACATTGATTAGCCTCTTCTAGTGCACTAAAGTCATGACCTCTACTTGGCACCTTCTACTGAATGGGGCTGCCTCTGTCAAGCACCATTGCCATCTCATTTGTGTATCACCCTCTCACCAGGTACTGTATCCCCGAGTCCATTGCCACTTCAACTACACACCATTACTGATTCCCAAAGATCTCATTTTCCCTATAATCCACCTCTAAGAACCTGAGCTACACTAGAGAAAATGTAAGATCATAGAGATTGTGCCACGACAAAAGTTATTTAATCTCCCTAACACCTTTCATTAACCTTTAACCATCCTTATCTCTCTTCCTATGATAGATTGCAAAAGTAGCTACAATTCTTTTCCTCCCATAAAAAAGTAGAGCGTATTTCTCTACCCCTTGAATGTGGGTTGACTACAGAATTTGCTTTGGCCCTTGAGGCATTGTAGCATACAAGCAGAGATTTCAAAACACTTGCACTTTGGGACTTGGAATGATCTTATAATCCTGTAGCCATGTGAACAAGCCTGGGCTAGCCTGTTGGCATACAAGAATCACCTGATCCAGTCACTCCCATCACCATAGTTGACAAACACCCTACCACCCCACATGTGAGTGAATCCATCTCAGACCAGCTCTGCAGCAAAAGATATATGATACACCCTCTGACTGACTTCAGTAATTATTATAAAAATTTGCTATTCAGTGATGGCCCCACAGCATTCTAAGCCCCTAACTTTACCTCCTTTTTCAATCAGTGAAACAGACATGCTTAACTCCCCACACTTTTCTAACACCATACTATAACACAGTGGTAAAGAGTAATGATTTTTTGAGGTATTCTCTTTTTTTATTTGCACAAATTTAAGAGCTACATGTACAAAATGTAGGGCTTTTAGGGTGTCCATCACTTGAATGACATACATTGTACCCATTAACTAATTTCTCATCACCACCCAGTCAAGTCAGGGCTTTTAGGGTGTCCATCACTTGAATGACATACATTGTACCCATTAACTAATTTCTCATCACCACCCCTCCTTCAGCCCACTCGCCCTCCTGAGATTCCATGGTCTGTCATCTTCTCTCTATATTCATGTGTACATATTTTCTATCACCCACTTGTAAGTAAGAGCATGTAATATTTGACTTTCTGTGCCTGGTTGTTTCACTCAGATAATGCCCACAAATTCCACCCATACTGCTGAAAAAGACATGACTGCATTCTTTTTATGGCTGAGTAGCATTCCATTGTGTAAATAAATAACACTGTCTTTATCCATTCTTCCTCTGATGGACGCTTAGGTTGATTCCATATCTTCGCAATTGTGAATAGTGCTTCAATAAACATATAAGTGCAGGTATTTTTGTGATGTATTTAGTCTTTCTCTTTGAGTCAGTACTCAGTAGTGGGATTGTGTGATCAAATGGTAGTTCTATTTTTAGTTCTTTAAGAACCCCCCATACTGTTTTCCACAGAAGTTGTACCAATTTATACTCCCACCAACAGTATTTAAGAGTTCCCTTTATATCCTTGCCAACATCTGTTATCTTTTTTTCTTTTCACTAGTAGCCATTCTGACAGGAGTAAGACAATATCTTGTTGTGGTTTAAATTTGCATTTCTCTGAAGATCAGTGATGCTGAGTTTTTTTTCATATGCCTGTTGGCCACTTGCATGTATTCATGTTCTTTGTCCATTTTTAAGGGGATTATTTGGGGGGGGGGTGTTGAGTTGTTTGAGATTTTTGTATATTTGGGATATTAAATGAATATCCCTTTCAGATGAATGGTTTGCAAATACTTTCTCCCGGTCTGCAGGTTGTCTGCTCACTCTGCTGACTGCTGCCTTTGCTGATGAGCACTGATTTTGAAGCCAGACCTCCTGCTCTCATTTTGGCTCTGGCACATATAAGCTTTAAGACCTAGAGAAAATTACATGGCATTGCTGTGTCTCTGTAAAAGTAGGAGTAATGATAATGTCTAACACATGGTGTTTTTGTGAGAATTATAAACAAAGCATTCAGATCATTATTACACATACTGAATGCTATATAAATACAAACTACTCTAATTATATTGTGCACTAGCCAGTAATCCAAGTTTGATTTTTAACAGTTTTATTCACATGCTGTATTTATGTAGTCACGTATCAAAAATTCACCCATTTAAAGTATGTATTTGAGTGGCTTTTAGTGTGTCCACAGAATTGTGGAACTATTACAACAATCTAATTTTAGAGCATGTTCATCATCCCAAAACACAGCTTGATTTTGAGACCTAAAGTACTATGGTGGATCTGCCCCAGCTCCCTGAGGAAAAGCCAAGAGTGCAACAGAAAAGACCAAATACTGGACGTGGTTCAATGACCAGGTACAGAACTATAAACAAGAGGTGAAAACAAAACTCAGAGACAGATGGAAACAGGGTTGCAGCCTAGCTGATAAGGGAAAGTAGAAGAGAAAATCAAGTTTAATACATAGGATACCAGGGCACTAGACTATCTACAACTGACATTATCATACACACTGCATCAGGGAAGCTCCTCACTCCCTACACTGAGGCCTACCCTGCCAAGACTGGTAAATCAAGGGTTTGCCCCCAAATATCTGCCCTCTAAAATGTCCGAACATAACCTGTTATTCCTTACTCAATATTCTTTCGGTTTTGAGTATAACTTCAAATGTCCCCCATCTTCTCCAGATTCTGGGGGATCATTTCTCTCTTTAATATTCAACTGACATAATCTAAGCTCCATCTTATATGATCTTGGGGAGTTTTGTCCACTCCTTAAGTATTGCTAAGATTCCTTGGGAAAGGCTTCCATCCTCCTCTAAAACAGAAGGTGCCAAAAATAAATGAATACACATTTTAAGAAGGAAAAGGCTGTATTAAAATAGTAATATGTAAGTTACATTTGACTTCTGCAATTATAAGAGATACAAAATACAATATACAAGATAACAAAATATTATTGGCATATGTTAAGTATTACAATTTTTTCCTTTTGAAAAAGTGTACACATTTTTGGCACCCTCTGCATATCCTTACTATTTCTTCCCATTCTTATTCCAGACTCCTAATCTGTGTTTCTCACAAAAGAAGTCCCAGATTAAAATCCAGGATAGAAAAAACGTTTTCTGTTCTTCCCATTTGAGATTTTGTTCAGTTGTAAAATATGCCATAATTCTTTAATATTTCTTCTAATAAAACTCAAACTCCTCAACACTGCTTTATAATATAAAGCTAACTAAAAAAATTCTAAAACTTACCTTTCTAAATGAAAGTTTTCTTAATTAACAAATACTAACAGAAGGCTGGGCACGGTGGCTCATACCTGTAATCCTAGCACTCTGTGGTGGGTAGGTAAGTTGGGGTAGGTGGATCCATTGAGCTCAGGAATTCAAGACAAGCTTGAGCAAGAGCGAGACCCCCTGTCACTACTAAAAATAGAAAAACTGAGGCAAGAGGATCATTGAGCCTGAGTTGGGAGATTGCTGTGAGTTATGACGACGCCATGGCACAGGCAACAGCTTGAGACTCTGAAGAAATAAATAAATAAGTAAACCAGATATCAACAAAAAGGAATCTCAGAAAGACGTGAAGATTGATTGCCCCTGCAACTGGAGAGGAAGTTGTACGATTCTGGATCATTAAACCAGTTCAAAGAATCTGATAATACTATGTCAAATTAGCATAAGTCAAAATTAGTCATGTTCTATCCAGTGTGATAACATTTGTGGATATTTATTTATGTTATCCAATTAAACAAACAAAAAAAAACACTTATCTATCCTTGGAAGTATTATTGTTCAAAGGTCTTACGACATCCAGATTTCTCTTTTGCCATACATCCTGTGAATGTAATCTTTAACCCAGGAGTTCTCAAATAGTGGGATCTTTTGCCTACCAAAAAGTATTTGGCAACCTCTTGTCAATCCAAAATCATCAAAGACCCCTGAGGTAAGACAGCTGACTGAAGCCAGCTTTTGAAAGAGGCTCCCATCCAGGGAGAGATAAGGGACAGAATAAACTCAATAAAGCTGAAGGTTGGGAGCTGAGCTAAGAAAGAAGATTGAGGAGTGCACATCAACCCTGCAGAGGCAAGCTGCAACTCCGAGGAAACAAATCCCAGGTCCAAAACCCATGGCCAGAGGATGAGAGACCCCTTCCCCCAAAAGAGTGGCTCACTGTGTGCTCTCTACAAGTGAGCAGTAAACAAAAGACGTTTTATTTTGCCACATGGGAGAGAGGTGCTAAACACCAGACTCCCTTCTCCAGAGAGGTCCCACCTGTGAGCCTAGGCATTCTCCTTCCCAGCATAAAACTGAACAAATATTTTCCCCACAATTCTGAACTCCCAGTCCACCCTTCCCCTCTCACCTGGTGGTCTGAAAGCCTGTCCCCTTAAGAGCCCAGAGTTTTTCCAATTCCTTGAGAGGCCTGGGCACTGTGTGGGCTGCTGGACAACGTGGAAACAGTGACTCCAGTGGCAGTTGGGGGGCGTGGGGAGAGAGGGACAAACGAGAGAGAAGCACCACCACGCAACAGGAAGCAGCGGAAGGCGGGGCTCATGCTTGGGTTAGACTTTGGAGGAGCATTTCCCCCATTCTGTTGACCACTGGAGGGAGCTGGGCTTCAGCCTCTCTGGGTTGCTAGTGGCACACTGCAGTTGGGGCAGAGGTGCAGACTGTGTGGGAGAAGAACACACTGTGACTGTGCCCACCAGCAGGCAGGGGTGCTCACGTCCTGTGGCAGGACACATCCCTGATTCCGTTGACCACTGGAGGGAGCTGGGCTTCAGCCCCTGGGGTTGCTGATGGCAGTGTGTAGAGGTGGAGGAAGCACTGAATCTCCTTTGACTCTGGCAGGTGCATATTCCTGGCCCCATGCTCACTGGAAGGAGCCAGGCACCAGCCCAGAGGGGTTACTGGAGTTGGTGCATGGCTGCTGTGCAAGGTGCATATGGAGGCGCCAACCCCCTTGGAAAGACTCCTTGGCTGGGCAGGCCTTCCTGACTCCACTAAGCACCGGAGGAAGCCAGACTCCAGCCTCTCAGGTTGATGGATCTACCTATGGACTCCTGCGGCCAGGTTGCTGGAGACCTTTTGAACTCTCCCAGTTGAGCAGTGATTATACTGCCTAGGACAATCAGATTGGAACTCTTGACCTGGGCTGTCCACCTGGGGACCTTCTGATGTTGAGCTGTGGTTATATTGTACTGGGAGGAACTGATTTTCCTCCTCCAGTTGTCGCTGGTCTGGGGCAGCTGTGTCTCAGTTGTGTGCATCTCTCCTCAGCTAAGATTTCAGCCTAAATCTGTGATTCATAAGGATTGGATAGAGGGTGGCTGACTATAAAACAGCCAGCTAGCCCTATCATACCAATCAGGTCCTCAGAGTCTCTGGCTGCAGGTCTAAAAAGGACCTTGGTAAAGCTGTAGGGGAAAAGCCACAATCACCAGTCCCAGCTCTTTGGTAAAGGGCTGGTTAACTATAATTCCTGGGACCCTCAATTCAATCTCACCCTTCTGGTTTTACTAGCCAAACTGTGGAAAATAATCATGGGGCAGAACCAGCAGAAGAACTCTGGCACCATGAATAATCTACTCTGGAAGGCTGAGGTGGGTGGATTGCTTGAGCTCACGAGTTCCAGGCCAGCCTAAGCAAAAGTGAGACCCCCATCTCTACTAAACATAGAAAAACTGAGGCAAGAGGATGACTTGAGCCCAAGAGTTGGAGGTTTTCTTGAGCTATGATGCCACAGCACTTTGCCCAGGGCAACAGCTGGAGACTCTGTCTCAAAAAAATAAAAAACAGGGCAGTGCTTATGGCTCAAAGGAGTAGGGCGCCAGCCCCATATGCCAGTGGTGGCAGATTCAAACCCAGCCCCGGCCAAAAACTGCAAAAAAAAAAAAAGACAAATGAATAATCAGAGTAGATCAACTTTCCCAAGGAATGACAAAGAAGACACATCAGAAAATGCCATCCATAAACAAATGGCTGAACTGTCAGAAATAGAATTCAGAATATGGATGGCAAATAAAATGACATAGATTTTATGATGCTGAAAGCCATTTGATGGAAGAAATGACAGTTAAAAATGAAGAAAATAACCATAAACATGGGGATAACAGCATTTCTAGGTCCTTATGGCAGCATTACTTGTAACAGCTGAAACTGGCCGTATGCAGTCACTCACATCATTAATCCTACTAATCTGGGAGGCCAAGGTGGGAGGATCCCTTCAGCACATGAGTTCCAGAGCAGCCTGAGCAAGAGTGAGACCCTATTTCTATTAAAAACAGAAAAATTAGGCTGGGTTCAGTAGCTCTTGCCTGTATTCCTAGCACTCTAGGAGGCTGAGGTGAGCGGATCACCTGAGCTCAGGAGTTCAAGGCCAGCCTGAACAAGAGTGAGACCCTATCTCTACTAAAATTAGAAAAACTAGCTGAGGTTGTGGCAGGTGCCTGTAGTCCCAGCTACATGGCAGGCTGAGGCAAGAGGATTCCTTGAGTCCAAGAGTTTGAAGTTGCTGTGAGTTATGAGGCCATGGCACTCACCCCCAGGATGACTGAGTGAGGCTCTATCTAAAAAAAAAAAAAAGAAAGAAAGAAAAAGAAAAATTAGCCAGGTATCCTGGTGAGCACCTGTAGTCCCAGATACATGGGAGGCTGAGGCAGGAGTATCATTTGAACCCAGGATGTTGAGGTTGCTGTGAGCGAGCCTGAAATCATGCCACTCTAGCCCAGGGCAACCGAGTGAGACTCTCTCAAAAATAAAAAATAATAAATAAAATAAATTTTTAAAAAGCAGTGGAAACTCACATGAATAGCAGCCAGGGAAAGGGGCAGGGAACCAAAACATGGCTGTTTTGCAGCCATTGATATGTATGAAGACAAAGCAAAAAAACAGGGAAATGCTTATAATAAGCTAAATGAAAAAGTAGGATACACGTTTATATTTTTCATGAAATTATGCAGACATACATGTTTCTCAGGCTATTATTAAACCAGAATCGCCATCATATTATATCACTGTGATTGTTAAGATTGTGGCATTATTGGCTCCTCACCTGTGGCTCAAGCAGCTAAGGCGCCAGCCACGTACACCTGAGCTGGCACATTCAAATCCAGCTTGGCCCACCAAACAACAATGACAGCTGCAACCAAAAAATAGCCAGGCATTGTGGCAGGCACCTGTAGTCCCAGTTACTTGGGAGGCTGAGGCAGGAGAATCACTTGAACCCAGGAGTTGGAGGTTGCTGTGAGCTGTGATGCCACAGCATTCTACCCAGGGCAACGGCTTAAAGCTCTGTCTCAGAAAAAAACAAAAAAGATTGTGACATTATATGTTCTTTTAAACTCTCCTCTAATTCCTGCATCTAGATGTTAATATCACTTTATATAATAGAAATAATTTTTGCACAGGCCAGGACCAATGGCTCACACCTGTAATCCAGCACTCTGAGAGGCCACGGCAGGTGGATTGCCTGAACTCAGGAGTTTGAGACCAGCCTGAGCTAGAGCATGACCCCATCTCTAAAAATAGCCAGGCATTTCATCTTACAGCCACCTGATCTTTGGTAAACCAAACAAGATCACACACTAGGGAAAAGAATACCTACTTAATAAATGGTGCTGGGAGAACTGGATATTCACAAGTAAAAGACTGAAAATGGACACACACACTTCACCACTCACAAAAACTGATTCAAGATGGATGAAATATTTAACTCTAAGGCATGAAACAATGAAAATCCTCAAAGAAAATGTGGGGAAAAAACTTGAAGATATAGGCCTGGGAAAAGATTTTATGAAGACTTCTGGGGCAACTGCAACAACAACAAAAAAATAAATGAATGGGACTTAATAACACTGAAAAGCTTCTATACAGCTAAGGAAACAACAACCAAAGCAAATAGACAACCTTCAGAATGGGAAAAGATATTTGCATATTAGAAATTGGACAAAGTCTTGATAACTAGGATCTATAGAGAACTCAAATTAATCAACAATTAGAAAGCTAACAATCCCATAGATCACTGGGCAAGAGACACGAATAGAACCTTCTCTAAAGAAGACAGACAAATGGTAACAAAAATATGAAAAAACGCTCATTGTCCCTAATCAGAGAAATGCAAATCAAAAGCACCCTGAGATATCACCTAACCCCAATAAAATTAGTCCACATCACAAAGTCCCAAAGTTGCAGATGCTGGCATGGATTTGGAGATAGGGGAACACTTTTACACTGTTGGTAGGACTACAAACTAATACAGCCTCTTTGGAAAGAAGTATGGAGAATCCTCAAAGATCTCAAATGAGATCTCCCATTGGACCCTGCAATTTACTACTAGGCATCTACCCCAAAAGAAAAAGAAATCATTTTATCATAAGGACATTTGCACTAGATTGTTTATCCCAGCTCAAGTTACAATCACCAAGACATGAAAACAATCTAAATGCCCATCAACGAATGAATGGATTAACAAATTGTGGTACATGCACACCATGAAATACTATTTTGAATGGTGACTTCATATCTTTTGTAAAATCCTGAGTGGAGGTGAAACACATTCTTAATATAGTATCACAAAAATAGAAAAGCAATTATCCAATGTACTCAATACTAATATGAAGCCAGTAGACGATCCAATGCATGTCCACATAGGTGAAAAACTCATCTCAATTCAAGTTGGGGGAGGGATAAGGAGGGATTGGAGTGCTCTCACTGAATGAGCACAGGGCGGCAGGGGGTTTGGCACACCTCTTGTGTGTGGGACATAACCACAAGAAGGACTCTACCTAACAAAAATCAAATATTTTTTTTTTTTTTTTTGAGACAGAGCCTCAAGCTGTCCCCCTGGGTAGAGTGCCGTGGCATTACAGCTCACAGCAACCTCCAACTCCTGGGCTCAAGCGAGTCTCTTGCCTCCGCCTCCCAAGTAGCTGGGACCACA
>CAUYTI010149081.1:0-28235 GCA_963575145.1 Galago senegalensis
AACAATGATGGCTGCAACCAAAAAATGGCCAGGCGTTGTGGCGGGCGCCTGTAGTCCCAGCTACTTGGGAGGCTGAGGCAGGGGACTCACTTGAGCCCAGGAGTTGGAGGTTGCTGTGAGCGTGATGCCATGGCACTCTACCCAGGGGGATAGCTTGAGGCTCCGTCTCAAAAAAAAAAAAAAAAAGACTTACTCATGGACTTGCAGTTTAGAGGAAAAGGAGGGGGAGTAAAGATAACTCTGAGGTTTATGTCCTGAGCTCCTAGGTGAATGATGAGACTCAATGTTTGTGTCCCCCAAATTCATATATTGAAATCCTTACCCCAAGGCAATACCCCAGTGGGAGGTGATTCGGCTGTGAGGTCAGAGTCCTTATAAATCAGATCAGTGCCCTTATTACACAGAGGCCCTACGTGCTTGCTTGTCCTTCTTGCCGTGTGAGGTTACAGGGAGAAGACGCCCATCTATGAAGGAAACAGGCCCTTACCAGAGGCCGAATCTGCTGATGCCTTAATCTTGAACTGTGAGAAATAAACTTCTGTTGGATATTAAAGACACCCAGTTGTTGGGGTGGCTGAAACAGACTGTGTTACTGAATAAACCATATTGCTAAGGTAAAAAGACTGTGAGAGGAACAAATATGAGAGACAGAAGAGGAATTCAAGATTTTTACTGTAGGCATGTTGAGTGGCCTAGGAGGTATCACAGAGATGTCATCACAGGCTGTCAAATAGGCAGGCTGATGTGTGAGTCTAGAGTTCAGGGGGGAGATTGGGCTGGGCTGATGGATGGATGGATGGATAGATAGATAGATAGATAGAGATAGATATACTTCTGTTGTTGAAAGGTGTGTTTTGTCAGTGTGTAATTTTTCTGATAATCCCTAAAGACTTTTTTCTTAGTGTTAGCATGGCATATTTTTCTACGTCCTTCTACTTTTAACCTATATGCGTCCTTATATGTAAAGTGGGTTTCTGTAGATAGCATACAGATGGGTCTAATCTGACACTGCCTGCTTTTAAACTGTTTTTTAGACCTTTCTATTTAATAAAATTGTGGCTATCATCAGGTCGAACTCTACCATTTGGCTATTTCTTTTCTAATTGCTCATCTGTCATTTGTTCCTTTCCTCCTCCTCTTTTCTTCCCTTCTTTTGTAATAAATGAGGTAAGAAGATTCCATTTTATTTTTAATACTGGCTTATCTCTTTGTTGTATTTTGTAGTGGTTAATCTAGGGTTTATATGTGCATCTTTACTCATCACAAATACTTCAAATAATATTATACTATTTGCTATTATTTAAAAATTTTTACTTGTAGATAGGCTATACATTCCACAGTACACTGTTGTTATTTTTAAATCTAAACCATCAATTATCTTCTAAAGAGATTTTAAAAATCACGAGTTTCACTATTCTGATGATGATATGTTTTGGAGTGGTTTTCTTTCCATTGCTTTAGCCTGGAATTCATTGAACTACTTACTTTGGCAAGTTTATAGTTTTCACCAAATTTGAAAAAATGTTGTCCTTTTTTTCTTCAAATATAATTTATGCCTCCCCCTTTTTCTCCCCCTTGGGACTCCCATTACACGTATGTAAGACTGCTTGATACTGTGCTAGAGGTCGCTCAGGTATGAGTCTCTTTCCTCTCAGTGTTTCATTCTGGATAGTTTATATTGCTACGTTTTCAGGGCCACTGATCTTTTCTTCTGCAAATGTCAATCTGTTAATCCTATCCAGTGTGTTTTTCATTTCTTATATTGCATTTTTTTAGTCTCTAGAATTTCCATTTGTTCTTGTTTTAAATCTTTTTTTCTTCTTACTGTGATCATGTTTTTATCTACTTTATTAAAAAATGGAGAATAGTTATAATAGCTATTTTACATTTCTGTGGGTCTGTTTCTAATGAATTATTTTTCTGCTAGTAGAGAAAAGTTTTTCCTATTTCTTTGCATGCC
The DNA here is from genome assembly GCA_963575145.1 of Galago senegalensis. Taxonomy (NCBI): domain Eukaryota; kingdom Metazoa; phylum Chordata; class Mammalia; order Primates; family Galagidae; genus Galago; species Galago senegalensis. The sequence goes on from CAUYTI010149081.1 coordinate 1,961, forward strand.
TGGCAATTTTTTTATTCAATGCTAGGTATTATCAATTGCTCATTGTTAGTTGGTTGTTTTATTTAATTAAATAGTACTGGATTCTTTTATGGTATATAGTTATTTGGATGTAGTTAGATTCTTTCAACCCTTTTTAAGTTTGTTATGATAGGTCCAAAACAACTTTTAGTCTAGGCATACTTTAGACTGAAGTATACTTGGCATACTGAATAGACTTGGCATACTGAATACCAAGGCAATTCCCTTCTGAGGATCCTACCCAAGGCCCTGTGTTATGAGGCCTATTTCCAGTCCTGGGTGAATTCTGGGACCTGTTCTGCTTTTTCCCTGATGGTTCTTCCTTTATTTTTGAGTCATTTCTTCTTATGCATGCATAGGTCAGTACTAGTCACAGATTTTGGGGGACTCCTCTCCAGATCTTTAAAGCTCTCTTTCTGTGTAGGTCCATGCTCTCTGGTACTCTGCCTTACAAAGTATAGCTTCCTTGGCTTACCTCAACTTTCATCTCTGACTTCTCAACTTGGTCAGACTGCTGGGGTTTGTTTTGGTCTCCAATTTCTTTGCGAAGGCCTGAAAATTTCCTCTAGGCAGTGAGTTGGTGTAATGAATGATTTCCTTTGCTTATTTTCTTTTCCTCAGGGATCATGTTTCTGTACTACTTATTGTGCAATACTTAACACTATTATTATAAAATAATATAGTTTCTATTATCTAGGGAGGGTATCTAGCTTCTACTCCTCCATTGTGGCTGGAAGCAGAAGTGATCACTACCCTCTTCATGAAACACTTTCCTTTTCTTTGTTGTTTTATCACTTTACTAGTCGTTCAATCTTTTTTTTTGTCTTCCCTCTAATCTGCTTATGAATATTAGCATACTCTGTGCTTCACATACCCATTTTATACTCTATCCATTCTCTCTACTTGTAGATTCATCTAGCCTTATGAACTGAATCCCATCTGGTGAAAATAATATATATACTTGAAAATAATATATATACTTCTATTGTTGAATGCTGTGTTCTAAAAAAAAAAAAAAGAAAGAAATTATACACACTTTCTAGGTGAAGTACACACTTATAACTCACTTATAACTTATGACTCACACTTATAACTCTGACTTAAAACATGTAACCAAAACATGTGTACTCCCATAATATTCTGAAATTTGTTTAAATTATAAATATGTTGAACAGTATGAAAAGTAAAACACATCAAGATATGTGAAATGTAGCTAAAGCAATGCTCAGAAAAAATATTTATAGCCTTAAATGTTTATATCAGAAAAGCAGAAAGTTCTCAGATCAGTGATCTAAGCATCCACCTTAAGGAATTAAAAAAAGGGAGAGCAAATTAAACCCCAAATAAGCAGAAAAGGTAAATAAGAACAGAAATAAGTAAAATAAAAAACATTTTATACTAATAAGTTATATAGTCTAGATGAAATGGACAAATCACCTGGAAGACATAAGTTACCAAAGTTCATCCAAGAAGAAAGAGATAGCCTAAATAGTCCTATATCTATTAAAGAAATTGAATTCATAACTAAAAACCTTCCTGCAAAGAATACTCCAGTCCTACATGGTATCATGACTAAATTCTAATTAAAATTAAAGAAAGAAATAATAGGCTCGGTGCCTGTGGCTCAAGTGGCTAAGGTGCCAGCCACATACACCTAAGGTGGCAGGTTCGAATCCAGCCTGAGCCTGCCAAACAACAATGATGGCTGCAACCAAAAAACAGCCAGGCGTTGTGGCAGGCGCCTGTGGTCCCAGCTACTCGGGAGGCTGTGGCAGGAGTCTCGCTTGAGCCCAGGAGTTGGTGGTTGCTGTGAGCTGTGATGCCACTGCACTCTACCCAGGGGGACAGCTTGAGGCTCTGTCTCAAAAAAAAAAAAAAAGAAATAATAATATTCTGCACAAATTCTTTCATAAAATAGAAGAGGAAAGAACATTTCCCAATTCATTTTATGAGGTAGGCATTACCCTGATACCAAAACTAGACAAAGGAATTACAAGGGAAAAAACTCCACAAACCAATATCCCTCATGAACATAGGTACGAACAACTTTTGTTTGTTTGTTTATTGTTTCAAGTTAATTGAGTTTACAAAGAATTACAAATACGTTACAATGTTCGTATTTGTTAGGTAAAGTACCTCTTATAATTGTGTCCTGCCCTAAAGAGTGTGCCATACAGCTTAACGTTGTGCCATTAAGTGAGATCCCATCCATCACCCTCTCCTCTACCCTCTCCCCCACAAGGAAGGAGGTCGCCAACTGTGAAATTCTGCTGAGAGGGAAGAAAGTGGGAATAGAGAAGCCACTGTATTGAATGTAGCAGCACAGGGTTCCAGTGGTCCTGCCCTCCAGACTCTGCCACCTGGACATCCCTTTCTTTACAACCTCCCAGACCACCATGCCCCATTTCAGCCAGACGGCCACTCCACCCAGCTCCCACCCACCACCACTGTCATTCAGCATACCATGTCATTCAGGATTTGACAGATATTGATGACTGCCTACCTCCAACTCAGAAGAATAGACATTCAGAAAGGTTGGTGATGGGGGTATGGGGAATGGAGAAACATATTCTCAGGGCATGAGGACCAACAGCATCACAGGCCACAGGGGTCAGGGCCTTCCAGAAGCTAGAACTGGGACTGGCAGATTGCTCTTGAAGATCCCTTTTGTGATCCAGTGGTCCCTAAATAGCATGGAGGCAACCACTTTCAAACCAATGATTGACATAGTCCTTGTTGATAACAGGAAAGGAAGGGAAGCTGAGTAAGGCAGGCCAAAGCCAGACCTCTGGCTTCTCAGTCCTGCCCTTGGGCACAACAGGCTCATACTATCTGCAGTCAGCTGGAAGAGTCCTAGTACACCACCCCCTCCCTCACTGGGACACCTAACACAGGGTAGACCATGTGCCGAGAGCACGGTCCTTCACAGAACCTCTCTTCTAGTCCCTTTTACCTACCTTAAATGTTTCTATGAGATAGGAATATATTTTTGTTTGCTTCTCTCTGAGCACGAGTGTCAGCTCAGGTTCCCCAGACAGCAGGTGACTGGATGGATTTAGAAGTGTAAGGCTTTTTTGTGGGGAAATGCCTGTGAAGGATAAAGGGTAAGAGAGACCTCCAGGCTGTGCTACCAACCTGATCCCTGTGAAAGGAGAGGGAGAAGGAAGCAGGATTGGAAGGGAAGAGCCTTGGACCGCAGTGCAGTTCTGAGAATGTCTTGCCAGCCCAGGAAGAAGCCCCAGAGCACAGAAGAGTCCTGCATCAAGTGGGAAATAGCCCCACTCCCTCCCCAAAAGTGCTCACGGTAGGCACAGCCTAGGGAGAAGGAGGCCTCAGCTGCACATCGCAGAGATCCAAAGGGGCAACCCCAAGCTTCAGCCAACTCTACTCCTCCCAGCAGTCCTTCTGAAGGTACATCTGAGTGGCCCACCTCCATAGTCACCATCACATGACTGATTGCATTATAAGAAACTCTGTTCTCAGAGGATTTATTAAATCGGTGGCAAAAGGATTAAAGAGTCAAAGAGATTATGAGCTTGTAATAGTTGGGAATAAACTAGGAGAGAGTTGGTCAAAGCAAAGCTATTACAACTCTTATGAGAGCTAGGACATTCCTCTTTGTTTTCTTTTCTTGTGGCATTGTTTGTTTTTATCAATTTACAGTTGATTAAAGTGAGTTGACTTTTTTTGTTTGTTTATTTACAATGGTTTATGAGGCATGCTGCAGAGGTATTTTCCTGGAGTTGATTATTCAGTCTTAAGATGCCAGTCTATCTCAACTCCGCCTTGATCAATGCAACTTGCTCCGCCTTAGCCTGAAGACAGTGGCTGCCGGGAGAGGGCAAGAGATATGTGCCCAGCATGGCCCTTGGTGCTCATGATGGCTCCCCTGAACTCACTGTGAATCCTAAGAAGCTAAGTTTATGGTCAAGAGCCATTCCAGTAAAACACAGCACCTGGCTGGGTGCGATGGCTCATGCCTATAATCCTAGCACTCTGGGAGGCTGAGGCAGGTGGATTGCCTGAGCCCACAGTTCCAGACCAGCCTGAGAGAGAGCGAGACCCTGTCTTTAAAAATAGCCAGGCGTTGTGGCGGGCACCTGTAGTCCCAGCTACTTGGGAGGCTGAGGCAAGAAAATCACTTGAGCCCAAGAGTTTGAGATTGTGAACTGTGATGCCACGGTACTCTACCAAGGGCTGCAAAGAGAGACTTTGTCTCAAAAAGAAAAAAAAACAAAAAAACAGCACCAGCAGCTGTTTCTTCAAGAAACAGAGAACACGAGGCTATGTAGTCCTGACACTGAAATGTGGAACAAAACTAAAATCTAGAGGTAAGCAAGGAAGGACAGCCTTGAGGAAGGCATCTTTCTGATGCAGAAAAACACAATCTAAGTCCCTTTTAATTTCCAGCCACTAGAAGGTGCACATAATGTGTGTTGAATGACTTGGTGACCGTGCAAGTGGGCAACCTCACCCCACTTCAGCAGAAACTTCAGGGAAACAAGAGAAGTTACTCCTAGGCAAGAGGGATCAGTGACAACCTGGAAGCCAGTGTTGAGGGCAGGTGAGGAGATCAACACCGAACTAGGAGCTACTCAGTGGGGCCAAAAGCTAGAGGAGGGGAAGCCATGGCGGCTGCTTGGAAGCAGCAGCAGAGGCAGCAAGATGAGGTACCCAGGCCTTCCTCAAATAACCCAAGGGGAAGGGGTGGGAGTAGGCCTGTGGTGGGGTTTGAGTCAGGAAGACATTGTTTTGTTAATCATTCCAGTGGTCTTTTCTTATCCCTAAACTGATGGGACCAAAAAAATCTTGAATTCATACAGGATGACAAATTATCCTCACAATAGCAGTGAGAAGTGATGATCTAGTTACAGAGACTGAGGCAAAGGAGCAGAAGGGGTGTGATGGGAGATGCAAGGTGAACAGGGAGGGAGCGGTCAGCGGAGCTATGGTGGGAAAGGTTCTCCAGAACCCTGAGCCCATAGGGAATGGAGCAAGAGGACAGAAGGAGAGGCAGCACAGCCTCTGTTCCTGGGTGGGAAAACAATAAAAGGTAAAGGACTCAGAATTTACCAGAAGCCTCAGATTCAAATTCCAAGGCCCCCACCTCCTAGTTGTGTGTGCAATTGTACAAGCCACGTAACCCTCTGATTCTCCGTTTCCTTGTCTATAAAAGGGGACACATATTTAATACCTATCTCAAAAACAGAACTGGAAATATGACAGCACAAGCCCAGGAATTTCCTCTGCCCATTCTGTGCTATCCCCAAAACTCATCATTGCCCAGCACAGAGCTCTGGCACTGCTGGTCCTCAAATTGTGTTGCTTGACGAAGCCTCATGAGAAAATGAATACACCCTGGGATCAGGCCCCAGAGGGCAGCTGGCTTGAGCTCTGCGTTCTCCAACATTGGCCAAGGCAGAGGCCAAAACCAACATCTCTCAAGAGCAGGTTTTCTTCTCAGGGGCATCTTGTTCACTCTTGGTGCAATGCAAGCAAATAGACCCTGTGTTTGCCACTCCAACAGCAGCCTGGCAAAGCAGGTGTGAGATTAATGGGCTTCCTGTACAACAAAGGCCTTCCTGCATCCCAGCAGAATTCAATATGCAAACCCCACCACCCTGGCCTCGGACCCCACCCTCACCAGCTCAGTGGACAACGACAACTCGAACTCCATAATGAATGCACGCTCCAGCTGCTGGGTCCAAGTTATTATTCATTACGGTTTTCTATTACCCGGTGATAAATGACGCCCCCAGGCTAGCGTTGCCCCCAGAATGCTTATTACGGCTCACTTAAGTAGGCGTTGATTTAGCTTAAATCGGTTGTTCTGTTCAGCCCAGACATGGGCCTGCCCCAGCTCTGCCTGGAAGACTCCCTTCACCAGAGCTTAATTGAATTCTAACTATGCCTGGCCTCCTATGAGGGCAGGGTGGGATAGGAGGCCCCATGTGGGGCCACTGGGTGGCCCAGGCCCCAGTGGTCTGTCCAGCCCTATGTAATCCTAATTTGATAAGAGTCTTCCCTTTGACTCTAGCCAGTAAATTTTGACGAGCAATTCCAATTAGCCCAAAGAGAACTTCCTGGATGGACTCTACTCACAGAGAAATGATGAAATCTCAGGTAGAAGCAGCCCTTGGGGTATCAACGTGACTGTCCCTAGGTCCTGCCTCTGGATCAAGCCACTCAGGTTATGGTATCGATGAGCTGTCCAGACCCATCCATCAAATTATTTGCCAAAGTGACAGGGTGAGCCCTGTCATCTATAAGGCTCCAATACAGCTGGTGCCCCTGAAAAGAGAATGTCCATGCTGGAGACATTATGGTTACAACAACTAAGATCATAAGACACCCAGAATTCATTCATGCAGCAGAGACTGACTGAGCACAGAGTATATACCAGGTGCTGGTCTAGGCACTAGGCACAAAATAATGAACAGAACAGACCGCACTCTCTGCCATCATGGACCTCACATGCTAGAGTTTATTTATTGTCGATTATGTGCCAGACATTGTCTTAAGGACTTTATCCATACTACCAAATTTAGTATCCATACTACCAAACAACCCTGTCCTGTTTTTCCTATTTTACAGAGAATCTGAATCTTAGAAACATTAAATGATTTTTCTGAAGGCCACATACATGATAAAAGGTCAAGAGCTGATGGAACAGGATTTGAACACAAGCATATAACCACAAGCTACACTTCCTCTTGTTTATGTTGTTATATGTTATTACACTGTTCCATTTGCCAAGCACATTAGAGGTTACAATGCACTTTTCATGTTCATTAATAATTCCCACTACAACCTCCTGGATGGTAAATATTAAAATCACTTCTCACAGTTGTAGTGTTTAAGAATACCGGGTCAGGATACTATAGGCCTGGATTAGAACCCTTACTCTGCGGCTTACTAGCAACATGACCTTAGGCAAGTTATTTGTCTGTTCTGAGCCTCCCTTTTCCTTGACCGTAAAATGGGGTATGAAAATGTGAATGGTACCACAAAGATTGTGAGAACTCAACCAGAAATGGCATGTATAGCCCTCGTATATAATAAACCATAGTCTTGAATCCTTGGCAGGAAGGAGACAATGCCGGGAGACCAACTATTCTCCGTGAGAAACAAGGAAGTTATCTTCATTATGGAGACAGGCCAGGAGAGTGTCAACAGGAGGCCAGACCAAAGTCCTGGGAAAAACTATTGATGTCTGAGAAAGAGATTTCTGTAGGGATAGGGTATGAAGCTCAGAAACATAAAGAATATAGGAAGTCTTTGGGTTATTTTGTTTCTTCTGCTATCATTTCCTTTCCTTTTTCCTTTAGTAAAGTTCTTAGTACTGTGTTTCCCCGAAAATAAGACCTACCCCAAAAATAAGCCCTAGCAGGATTTCTATGCATTTGCTAAATATAAGCCCTACCCAGATAATAAGACCTAGCGATGGGCATAGCCCATCCTGCATAGTCACGCCCTGCACTTAGGGGCAGAGCGGTAAGGAAGACTGGAATACCTTTTATCTGCCACAGCTCCTTTCTCCGAGCCATTCACACTTGCACAGGTATGCGTGTGCACATGTGGTAACCACAGTCGCAGGCATCTTATTGCACATGTGCAAACGGCTAGGGGAAAGGAGTTTACGCATCACTAGCGCCAGCCCCACCAACAAGGTCGGCTCCTCCTATCTGGTTCCAGAAGAAGATGACTTAACTGTATTTGAATAAATGTAGATGGTTGTATTATACTTAATAAAAATAAGACATCCCCTGATAATAAGCCCTAGTGTGTCTTCTTGAGAAAAAATAAATATAAGACAGTGTCTTACTTTCGGGGAAACACAGTAAAGGAAGAGCCTACCTTCATAAAGAAAATGCCTCCTTGTCCCAGCTGAGAAGCCAAGAGAAGAATGTTCATTAAATACAGATAGTCCCCAAGCTACAAACTCACACTTACAACTCACACTTACAAACAGAGATTATTACAGTAAGTCCTCGAGTTACAAACATCTGACTGGCAAATGACTTGCATTTATGACTAGAGGCTATTACAAGTAATAGGTAAATGTAACTGTTCCAACTTACACACAAATTCAACTTAAGAACAAACCTATAGAACCTATCTCACTTGTAACCTGGGGACCGCCTGTAATAGTAACAACAACATCAGGTCTGACACTGGAGCACTAAGGCTGCTCCAGGTCAGCACTATGGATCTGACGCCCCTCAATTCATTTAATATCACCACAATCCTCTGAGGCAAGTACTATCCTTCTCATTCATTTTACAGATAAGGAAATTGGGGCTCAAAAAGATGAAGGAATTTGCCCACATAATTTAGCCACAATGAGTAAGCAGCTGTAATAGGATTCAAACCAGAGGACAGCAAGGTCCTACCCCAGCCCCTGAGGAAACACCCTCAAATCAGGTGGGAATCTGAGGCAGTTTTCAGAAGCCCATTCCTTCACTTTATTCTTACTTTGCAAAAAGCTCTGTGAGCTGGGGAAGAACTGAAAATGGCTAAAAGCCTTAGTGGTGGGCAAAACCCACAGGGTATTATCAACTAACTGGGCAGGTAACAGAAACATTCCAAACCACCAATCACATCCTTTGTGCGGTCTCCCAACCTTTGTTGTTTTTGTCATTGTTGTTGTTTTCAGTCTGGAGGATTTCACCACCTGAAGATGCTTCGTCCAGTTTTTTTCTCCCTGGGCTTTTGAACTCACTCCTCAGCTGTTGGCTACAGGCAGTGGGGACACAGCGATGCAAAGGGCAGGGGATGCTTCGACAGAAACGGAGGTCCAAGTGCTTGCGCCACCAGGAAAGCCAGGTTACCCTCAGAGCCCTGGGGGTCAGCCTCATGTTGGCAGTTTTCCAGTGTAGCAGGACACACACACGGATGTCCACCACCCCTACAACCCTAGGGCGTATGCCACATATGGCCCTGCCCTCCTGGCATTGATGCAAAGCCTGAAAGACATCTTCCTTAAACAACGTCACCTTAGGCTGCTAATAAGGCTCAGCTATAGAATAAGTCATCAACTTTAAAAATATACATCACGTTCATCATAAAAAATAATATAAGTATGTTACCGAAGAATTGGAAAATAGAAAGCAAAAAAAGAAACAAAAATAAGCCATATTCCATTCATCCTAACATAACTGCCATTAGCATTCTTGTGTGTTGCGTCTCTCCCGAGCTCTAGCTTTCACCTCATTGCACCCACGGTGCACTCAGGGGTGTGTGTGTGTGTGTGAGTGTGTGTGAGTGTGAGTGTGTGTGTGTGTGTGTGTGTGTGGCCTAATACTGCATCCTGAGCATTTTTTGGCACCATACCCATTCTAAACGACTGTCATTTAACGACTACCTAACGCTCCATGTATATACTTAGCTGTTCCGTTGAGGAGGCCATCACTATCATAAGAAGTGCTGCAAAGAACATCTTTGAATTTGTTGTTTTCTTCCCCAGTATGTGGGATTATTTTCTTATGATAACTGTTCAGCATAAACATAATATCTGGGTCAAAGAAAATGACCAGAAAGAATAAGCCAAGGGTCTTGTTCTTGAAGAGATCCAGTCTGATAGGGGCTAAACAAGGAAAAATAAAACAACTGCTTATTGTCAGAACAAAGCAAAACTCCCCCAGGTACAAACTTAGAGAGCTCAGGGGAAAAGCCAAACCATGCCTGGGAATTGGGGGAGCAAAAAGGACATTGCGGAAAAGGGCTAAGGACAATGGACATTGAAGGATGGGTAGAGTTCTGATGGGGACAGAGGGTCCAGGAGGGACATTCCAGGGAGAGAGGGCAGCACAGGCAAAGACCTAGCAGTGGAAATTTCACCCAGAAGGGATATAGGAAACAGCAACTAGACCCACTGGCTCTGTGGACTGTGGATCCAGCCACACTGGGCAGCTAGATGAGCTTTGCTTCCTAGAACTCTCTGCTGGTCCGCCATACCCTCTCATTAAAGCTAACAGCCAACACGGCCAAGGAGGTGGGGGGAGTATTTAAGTTATAAAGCTTCCCTCTTAGAGCTTAGTTATAATACTCTTTGAGATAATAAAGGATGCTAATAAGTAAGGCCATTCCCATGCAGTGAGCCCTGACACACTGAGGGGCAGGGTACACTGTGCCTTGCCAGAAAGTCTTAGAGAACCTCTTTCTCAGGGTCTAGCTGCTTCCAGTGCAGGGCCCCCCTAAGTTGTTGTAGCCAGAAGTAGTAAACATGGCTCAGCTCCAAGAGAGAATTCTTGACAAAACTCAACCTCTAAGACCTAACGCCACTCTCCTCTCCTCGCACCAAGCACTTTGCCATCCCCAGCCCTAATGGATGACTTCCTGCTCCACGCAGCCACATGCCTTCCCCGTCCTATCTTCATTCTCTGCTTAGCTACAACCTCGGTCTATCTCCTGTACTCACCTGCTAGATGACCAGTTCTTGAGGGCAGAGATGTGATCTGCTGGCCTTTGCCTTTGTTTCCTTCACTCTCGTTCAGAAACCCTCTCCAAAGTACCCGAAGCAAAACACAAGAAAACAGAGATTTACCTGGACACAGGTGAGGCCTGACCATCACGAGCAGGACTGGGACAAGGAACCCAAGCACTTCAGCTTCTTTCTTCCCCTCTCCTCTTTCCTCTTTCTTTCTCCTCTCCTTCCATCTTGTCCTCCTCTTTCTCTCCCTCCCTCCTATCTCCCAGGCCTCCTGTCTCCCCTCCAGACACATTCATTTCCCCTTTCCATCAGCTTCTTAGGGCCCAGAACAGCCTCCCTACTACATCCTCGTTCAAGTCAGCAACTTTGGGTGACCCAACCTTACTCTAGCATTTACTCCAAATTTCTGGGAGAAGAGAAGAAAATCAAATTGGCCCAGCTGGTGTCAGATGTCCACCTGGATCCAAGAGAACCCATGATAGCAAACACTTATGGAGGACCTCCTCAGTACCCGCTACTGCTTTAAAAGCTTGTGCCTATTGATCCATTTAATCCTCACAACAAACCTATGAGGTTGGTCCTCTTAAGAGCCTTGTTTGATAGATTAGTATGCACCATGACAAAAAAATGATTTGTGTGACCAAATTCACACAGCTGGTAAATGATGAAGCCAAGACATGAACCCAGGGAGTCTGACTCCAGAGCCCTGGCTTTTAATGTTATATTAATAGTATATTGGTGCTTGATATTGTGGACAAGACAGCTGAGTAGGGAGACAGAGCTGTAGTAGTCCATCCCTCAGAAGTGAGCAGTTGTCACAGAAACATCATCCTTGAGAACCCTTTACTGCTGCTCAGCATGGTGAGGGGGGAATGGATGGATGGACTGATGGATGGATGGAAATCTAACAAGGCCATCTCCTTGTTGCTGAGCTTATTCCACAGCAAAGGACTCTAAGGGCATCCTTGAAGTTTAAGGGAAGAAGGGAGAGGAAGATTAGAGCTTTGTGTTGTTCCAGGGCATTGCTGTTGAAGAGACAAAATCTGAAAAGTCAGGAAAAAACAACCCACTCCAGCTTTCATTCACTGGATTATCTCCAAAAGGGAAAGGGTGGAGGACAGTGCCTACAGTGGAAGGAACGAAAGCGGCCAGCCTGTTTGGGGTAGAGCGAAGGGATGGGGTCTTGGAAGTTTCCAAGTGCAGCAGTGACCAGATGGCACACGGCACCCATGATGGGGGAGGAAATTGAACACTACGATCTGTGACCTCCACATCTACATGAAAAGAGCCCTGTGGCCAAGCGTAGCACAAGGGCTGAGGGGTGCCTCACCTTCTAAAGACTGAGCAGGCTTAGACAGGAAGTTAATTAGTCCACAGTGACCAGCATGGACTGAAGACTAGCATGGACTGGGTAGGGCCTTTGAGAATGTTTGTACTCAGGAATGAAAGGAAAGCAAGGAACAGAAACCCATTTGAGGACTTAATCCTGCCAGTCTAGAGAGGGGGCCATTCAGAACAGGCGAATTCTGACTTATAGAATTAAAAGAGAATAATATCATTTAGCTCTAGAGTTGTAATCTAAGTGTCCCTTGTTGAGGCCCTTCCTGAAGCCCCATAAACCAGTGTTTGCCCCAGGTGGGATAGGCTGTGTGAGCCCCTCTTCCCAGCAGCACCCCCACGATGCAGCTCTCTCTCCAAATTGATGTCGCCTAGCCTCCCATGTACCCTAAATACAGAACACATCAATCTGCTACTTCAAACACTTACAACTCTTTATACTCTGCAGAATAACATCTAAACTCTTCATGAGAGAGGATCTCCTGTGAGATCCTTCATGAGATGTGCCCTGCTGACAACCAGCTTCATCTCCCCACAACGCCCTCCCCCAAAGTCACATTGACCTTCTTCCAATTTCTTGAGCAAATCTCTTGTCTTAAAATCTCTTCTCACTGCCAGACAAACAATCCAACTTCTCCCAAACAATCCCAACTTCTCAGAAATACACCTCCCCCCCAACCATCCCTTACTATCCCTCACATCTCAATCTCCCCGGAATGTCTCCTAGGACCACAGCAGTTGGCCACAAGGTCAAGTGAAGGTAGTTGTGTTTCATTCCCTTCTTACTAAGTCAATGTTGCACCGTCTGTCCAGCTTGCATGCTGGATTTTTAAAGCTACTTGAGGGAATGAACATAAGCTCCTCCCCCACAGCCTATTCTCTGCTTCTGAGACCAGCCCACTTACTCCCTGGCCCCTGAGGCCATTCGGTCTATAGCCTCTGCCTGTTCTGGCTTCTATGACAGATCCACAGCCACAAGGAGGAAACTCGGGGCAGGACTGTGTCCTTTATAAAGTAGAGGGCAGTGCTGCCTGCTGTCTCATCAGGGAGTGCTTCGGATCTCCTGGGTTCAAAGGTGCTGGTGACCTAACCCAGGTGAGAAGCTCTGACCTCTAACAACCTGAGCAGCCCAGTGCACGGTGGAGATTCCTGCAGAACCACCAAGTTGGGTTTCTTTTTCTTCAATGTTCTAGACTGAATTATTATAGCCAGAGGGAGCCATTCATCAGCTCTGACACTGCAGGAAGCTTCCTAGGCAAACAGCTTTATTGCTGCGTGAGATTAACCCAGACTGTAGTAATTTGTAACAAAGATAAGAAAATTGCACTAGTCTCTCAGAAATAAATCTGAATTCCAGAGTGGACAAAGGGGACTTCAACTTGAAATCTGCTATTTCAGATATAATCAAATTTATAACAGCCCCTGGAGAGTATAAAAAGCCAAGTTCAGCTTCCTGTTGGAGGTGTCACTTCAGGACCTGTCATTATGAAATCAATTTAGCTGGAATTCCTAATGAGCTGAGTCCAAGCCCCATCTCACTTTTATGGAAGATGATTTGGGCTATTTGAGGATCAACCCCTTACCCAGACTTCACAATGTGAGGAGACATCATAAGGGAGTTAACTGCAGGGCTCTATGTGAAGCCAGGCGACCTGCCTCTAACCAGCTGTAAAGAGATAATGGAGGCCCCTCCCAGAGCTGTCATGAGGATTAAATGATATGAAAAACGTAAATGTGAAATACAAATGTCAGTTATTAATGAGAGTCTGGTAACCTGAATGACACTGTGGGTTGATCTCTTACAACTGCCACCAGGAGAGGACTTAACTTCACCAGCCTGGCCTTATTTCACCTTCCCAATCAGTGCACAAAGAGGGCTATAATCATCCCCATTTACATGAGAAGACACTAAAGGCCAGAGAGGGCATGAAACCTACCCAAAGTCACACAGCCAGTAGGCAGTATGAAATGGATCTGAATACCTGCTGTTGGGCACTCCAGAGTAAGTTCTATAGTGAGTTCTATAGTAGCTGCTATGGTAGCTATGGGATATAAAAGTGACAATTTGGTTTGGCACCCATAGCTCAGTGTTTATAGGCTGCTGGCTACATATACTGAGGCTGGCAGGTTCGAACCCGGCCTGGGCCTGCTAAACAACAATGACAACTGCAGCCAAGAAATAGCCAGGCGTTCTGGTGGGCGCCTGTAGTCCCAGCTACTTGAGAGGCTGAAGCAAGAGAATTGCTTAAGCCCAAGAGTTTGAGGTTGCTGTGAGCTGTGACATCACCGCACTCTACTGAGGGCAACATAGTGAAGCTCTGTCTCTAAATAAATAAATAAACATGACAATTTCATGGTGCCAGATCTGGCAGAGCTATGGCCTAGCTGGAACACAAGGCCGGTAATACGTACCTTTAAAACATGAATAATAAGCTTATTATACACTTGTACAATGGGCCGGGCACTGTTCTAAGAGCTTTATGTAAATCTCATTTAGTACTTGCACAACCAGAGGGGAAGGTAGATGCTGGCATTGCCCTCACTCTATGGCCAAGGAAACAGGCTCTGAGATTGTGTACTGTGGAGCCGGGAATTTAGCCGGACTGCATTCTTACTTCTCCAAGGAGGAGATGTTCCAAGAGAGAAATGCTAGAAGAGCATGGGAATCTAGGCTTAAAAGGGAGCCAAACAGTCTCCCCAGAAGAGGTAACTCTTTTCCTTTTTCCAAGACAGAGTCTCATTATGTCACCCTCAGTACAGTGCTATGGCATCATAGCTCACAGCAACCTCAAACTCTTGGGCTTAAGCAATTCTCTTGCCTCAGCCTCCCAAGTAGAGGGGATCACAGGTGCCCACTACAGCACCCAGCTATTTTTTGTTGTTGTTGCTGTTGTTGTCATTGTCATTGTTGTTTAGCAGGCCCACGCCAGGTTCAAACCCACCAGCTCCAGTACATGTGGCTGGTGCCCTAACCGCTGAGCTAAGAGCACCAAGCCAGAAGAGGTAACTTTTGAGCTGAATATTAAGAAAGAAGCAAGAGTTTGTCCAGCAAACAAAGGAAAAATCAAGCAAGATCCCAGATTGCCCTGCGACACTGAATGACTCTGCCCACCTGTGTCGGTGTGTTCACCACTGTCTAGCTATACCAGACATGCAGGAAGACAGGAAGCTACACAGAGCTGGCTGTCCAGGCATTCACCCATGTCACTGTCCCTGCACATCCAAGGCCCACATCTGTCTGGTCCAGAGCAAGTGTCAGTACTCCTGTGGACTTGAACCTGGACCTGGAAGAGCTCTTAATAACTAGGTCAACCAAGCTCCACATTTTACAGGTAGGAAACTGAGACCCAAAGAGGGAAGGAAAGGTGAGACCCAGAGGAATCCCAGGTAAAGGTGGCAGGAAGAAGCAGGTGAGCCAGGGGGTCTCACCCTCCCTGTGAACCGGATCTGGACTAGAGACCTGAATTAATTTAAGGCAATGGCTGGGAGCAGAAAGGAGTGTAAGGAAGCGGTATAGCATGAGGTTGTTACCAGATAGACTTCAAGTCGATTTAGAGTTCTGCCTCTCGCTGGCAGCACAAGGTTGGACAAATTAACTTTCAACAAGCCTTGCTTTCCACATTCTCAAAATGGGGCGATATAGCCTCAAGGTTATCATGAAGATTAAGGATAATGAGGCATAGAAAGAACTCAGTACAGTGTCTGACATATAGTAAGTGCTCAACAAATAATACTGAGTATTAGGGTTCCGGTTATACCCCCTCTGCCAACCCCAATCAGTAGTCTATTGAGCTAATTCTTCTTGCCCCACCCCATCCATCAGGGCTCTTCCTGCCTGTCAAAGCCTCTCCCAGGAGCTCAGAAATTCTAAAAAGCTCAGTGGTGACTCAGCCCCACTTAGAGTGGCTTCAGTTGTCAAATAAGAGGAGAGACATGTGGATCAATTTAGGTTTATGAAAGCATTCGCTTTCCCCAACAAGCGTGGGCAGAAGACCCTTCAGAGAGGGTCCCCTCCCTGACTCCAGCCCTGCCCTCCCAACATTTGAAAAGTGAACCACCTAGAATTATCCTCCTCTTTTAGTGTCTTCAATATCCACAGGGTCTTAAAAAAGAAAAGAAAAAGATGAGTTTCAGGATTTTGCAAGGGGAACACGGGTTACTACTACGTATTAAAAGGGGAACTGGTGCAGTTTGTCTGGAAAACTTTTCACGAGATGAGTTCCCCCAAATGCAGAGATGAGCACAGAGCTGGGTCATTTTGTCACCAACTCCCCACAAAGCCTTCAATTCCCCCAAAACCATTCCTCCCTGAGGGTCCATCAAGACATCTCCTTCATACTTTGCCCAGAAAAAAAGTAAATATTTTTCAATGAAATCCAGCGATCAATTAAACACCGTCTCTCTTTAATAAGAACGTTGAACCAACAGCAGCTGCACATTCCAACAAGAATATTTAAAGCAATTAAACTTTAGCTACTTTTAAAACAAATTCTTTTAAATGCTAATGACCATTGTTTTCACACTTGATAAGTAAAATTTTGTGTCGAGCAAGGTTAGATGATTGCAATGATTTAATTGTACTTCTCAAAGAAAGGAAAATGTTAAGAAAAAAGCTAAGATGGACCTCTTACCACATTCCTACCGCAAAATGTCCTGTAACAATAGAAGCGTGATTTGCTGAAATTAAAATGCTATTATGGTGAAATTAGGGCTTCAATATTTTTAGCAGCTTTAATAGGCCTTGCATTTTAAGGGACATCTGATAATAGATAATTACATTTCATCTTAAAGAAACTGAGTTGTTTTCTTAAGGAAAATACTTTTCTTTCTTCCAGAGAGGTTAAAGCCGAGCCATCATTAGAAGCAGCACCAAGCTCGAGGTTCCTGCTTCAGCTTGGGAAATAAAGATTAGCATATAAATAGCCTTCGGTGCCTGCTTGATTCCAGCTATTTTGCGTTTCAATGTGGCATCAGAATGCACTTAGCAAGAAATGTTCGAGAGGAGAAAGAGGTTTGTAATATGTCGCTTTTATAGAGGGGGGAACTTTAAGTATAAAAGATCATCCACTCCTCTGTGGGTTTTTCTTTCTTTCTTTCTTTCTTTTTTTTATCCTTTCAATGCCCCAATTACAGACTCCAAGGAGCCAACAGGCCCCCTAGAACAGAGCCTTAGTTTACGCTGCTGCTCTTTCTTTGGCCTAGGAAAATAAGTCAAAATGGTGCACAGGAAATAAGATAAATACGCGGGCTTCCTCCTGGATCCCATGGGAGTCCTCAAGGTTGGGGGGGCACCGTCATGCCCTTTCTCCTCACCCCCACGCTACCCATCAGCAGCAGGAACGGGGGACGACTCCTCCAGGGCCCATTTGCCGGAGCAATGAAGGAGACTCCTGGCTCTCTGCCTGGAGGTCCGCTTCCCACCTGGGAAATAGCTAGCGGGGACTGGGCCGGGAGCCCGGGCTTCTTTCTGCCCCCAGCTCCACCCTACACAGTGCACATACACACACAGACGTTCAGGCTGACTGGTTCAGGCAGAGTGTTGGGCTGAAGCGAGACGATTCGCAAACCTCACGCTTTTTCTGTTTGGCACAGAGCAATGGGCAGTTTGGAGATCGGCGCTGTTTTAGGAGACGTGGTTTTTCCTGGGTGTGAAAGCACATGTAGTGAGAATAAGATGGAGTCACAGCTGGTCGGGTTGGTTTGGTCCTATGACACCTTCTCCTCATGCCTCCCATTCTTGCTGTTCGTAAATTGGGCTTTAACCTAAACTTGTATAGCTGGAGGAGTTTAGGGCAACTGATTTAGGAAATTAACTTCTGAATTGGAATGCTGTTTGGAGTCATGGGTAATGCTGACTATTGTTTATTATGGGTCATATGTTATGCTAATTATTGTTATTTAAGATAAATATGAACATGCTTTTTACTTTGAACTTTTATGTATAAAACTGTAATTTTGGAAAGGGAAGAACACAACAGTCTTGGAGAGGCTACTCTCACTGTTCTCCAGAATCACCAGCCTTCTGACAAAGTTTGGTGGACCTATCCCCATCTCTGCATATTGGCTGACAGCGACAGGCAACCAGACCCTCTTCCTCTGGTGACAGGTGTGGCAGTGGCGAAGGGGTGTGGGCCAAGCAGTGGGAGTCTCTAGTCTAGCTCCTGGGGGTAACTTAGGCTGACCCAGAGCGTCAGGTTCTAGTCCAGACTCTCCCTTTCAAACTTGCTGTAGACAACTCAGGCCAGCTGTAAGCCTGAGTTCTTTTATCTGCAAAAAAGAGAATTATACACCAAGCCCAGCCCACGCATGAGGCTTTATAAGGAAGAACTGAGAACTGAATGTGAAAGGACCATCCCATGTTAGAATCATGTGGTAGGACGTTGGTGAGGTTTGTTGTTTGGGTTTGTTTTTTCCTATCCTCACGTCACAAGACCCCAGATTTCCATCCAGCCTCCTGAGCACCTCACCCACACTCCCGGGCTTCTGCCCGGTCTCTCCACCTGAAAACCAGAGAGGAGGTAATGAGAGCTCATGACTCCAATAAGATGGAGTCAGTCAGGCTCGGGCTGACAAATATACACCTTTAACCTGAAGGTGTATGAGTAGTTTAGGGAGATTGATTTAAGAGATTAACTTTGGAATTGGAATGTTGTTGTATGGGTCACGGATTATGTCAATTATTGTTCATTATGGGTCATGGGTTATCCCCATGACTGTTGTTTAAGATAAAGGTTAGTGGCCAGGCACAGTGACTCACACCTTAATCCCAGCACTCTGGGAGGCCCAGGAGGGTGGATTGCCTGAGCTCATAGTTCAAGACCAGCCTGAGCCAGAGCAAGACCCCATCTCTAAAAACAGCTGGGCATTGTGGCAGGTGCCTATAGTCCCTCCCAGCTACTAAGGAGGCTGAGCCAAGAGAATCACTTGCGTCCAAGAGTTTGAGTTTGTTGTGAGCTATGGCACCACAGCACTCCACTGAGGGTGACACTCGGTCTCAAAAAAAAAAAAAAAAAGATAATAGTATGGTTATTGCTTTTAACTTTTACATATAAAACTGTGGCTTTGGAAATGGAAGGATAGAATAGTCTTACAGAGGCTACTCTTGCTGTTCTCCAGAAGTGCTGGCCTTCTGATAATAAAGCCAGTCGGACCTATCCCCCATCTCTGCATATTGGCTGGACAGTGACAGGTGGCTAGACCTTGTTTGCCCGATAACATTTCCAGCCCACAGCTGCCACAGCAAATGCCCCACTTTGAGTTGTCTGGAGACAAGGCTAGGGTTTAAGAGGGGGATACAGAGGGACCTGGGCTCACGTCAGAGCCTCACCACTTTGATCACCGTAGGTCTGTCAGCTGCTCTTGAGCCCTTTCTTCCCACTCTAATTGAGTTGAATGCTGATAATTTGAAGTGACTTTCAGGGATGTTTGGAGGCTCAATAGAAAAAATGGTCCAGAGAGCCAGACACAGTGGCTCACCCCTCTATCCCAGTGACTCACGAGGCCAAAGTGGGAAGATTGCTTTAGTCCAGGAGTTTGAGGCCAACCTGGGCAATGAGCTGGGCCCTATCTGTACAAAAACTTCCTAAAAAAATTAGCCAGATATGGTGGCACATCCCCGTGGTCCCAGCTACTCAGGAGGCTGAGGCAGGAGGATCACTTGAGCCCAGGAGTTTGAGGCTGTAGTGCACTGTGATCCTACCACTCCACTCCAGCCTGGGTGACAAAGTGAGACCTTGTCTCTTAAGAAAAGGAAAAGGGAAAGGGAAGGAAAGAGAGAAAGGGAAGGAAAGGGGAAAAGAAAAGGGAAAGGAAAGAGGCCAGAAAGGCCTTCAGGACCTGTACCACACAGGGCATGCTGCATCCTGTCTGTCCCCATGCGCAAGGAGAGAAGCACTGTGCTGGGACACAGGCAGCCGGGTCCCACGCGCCTCTCACTCCCAAACCCAGCAGCCTTCCCCACAGGAAAGTGCACTGGTAGATGGTGGGCACGCCATGGTCTCTGTAAAATTGCTCCAGGACTTCTCTGAGGCTGTACTGTGTCCCACAGGCACCGTCTCTGTGGGAAGGTCACCGCCACTTCCATGAAGCCTAGAACCTAAGGATTCTACTCAGGCTGTGATGGGGATGCCACGCGGGCTCCTCCATGCGAAACATGCCCATGCACAAAACCTTTATTCCTTTTCCCACTGTGCCACCCAGCTTCACACCCAGTGCAGACAGATGCGTCATGCTAATTCTGGACTTCAGGCATGAAGGCTGTTTTCGCCCAAACAAGCTAAGCGTTTAGAACAAAGGTTGCTCCTTACAGAAAACCTACGAGGGTTCCTTGGGTGGCCTGGTGAGGCACTGGCAAGGAGGCCTGCAGGGCAGTGGGCTCAGGCCAGAGCTCTGGGTCCTGGGTGAATTCCTTCCACTGTGCAGCAGACTTCCCCATCTGTACCAGACGCATCAGTCTCCAGGGGCCCTTCCTGCCCATACTTCTGTCTTTCATATATTACCATCCTCGTCAGTTTCCTCTGGCCTGAGAGCTTTTCCTCTAGACAAGATGCTCAATATCATGTGTTGCTAATTCTGGCAACTAAAATATCAACTTCTATGCACAGCGTCTTTCATTACACCCATTTTATACACTAGGAAATTGAAGCTCAGAGCAATTGACTGAGTGACCCCAGGTGAGGAGGCACAACTTGACCTCAGGTGTTAACCCAGTGCCAGATCCCACGCGTTCTCCTCATCACACACTGGTACCTACCTGGGTGGCCTTAGTTGACTGCTGGACCATTTATAATCAATATGGTCATACAAGACTCTGTGTCCCTCATACCTCAAACTGTTTTCCAAATTGTGATACAAAGAAACCTAAATCTTCTGAATGTTAATATGTTCTCCTTGGGGTGGGGGAGCTTTCATGATCAAGTGAGTTTGACACTGAGTAAAACAAGTAAACAGTTTCTTTCTTTTTTTTTTTTTTGTTTAACTGCAGAACTTCTCAGGGTCTTTAAGATGTAAGATATGGGCCAGGCCTGGTGGCTCACACCTGTAATCCTAGCACTCTGAGAGGCTGAGGCAGGTGGATTGCCAGAGATCATGAGTTTAAGAGTAGCCTAAGCAAAACCAAGACCCTGTCTCTACTAAAAAAAGAAAAACTGAGGCAAGAGGATCACTTGAGGCCAGGAGTTGGAGGTTGCTGTGAGCTATGATGCCACAGCACTTTACCCAGGGTGACAGCTTGAGACTCTATCTCAAAAGAAAAAAAAAAAGGTAAGATCCATAATTTTACCCTAACCTATTTGTCCATAGTCTCTTTCTCCCTTCTTTTTTCTTGACTTCCACTAACAGATGAGTGTGATACCAAAACCAGCAGGATCAAGTGTAGTCAGACATACAGCAGCTCAGACCCAGACCCACAGAAGCAGAGTCTGCCTTTTAACAAGATGCCCAGGTGGTTCATGGACACACTGAAATTTGAGAAGCACTGGTCTCCAGCATGCATACTAGGAAACACAGCTGATTCAACATGGACTCTGTCTAATACCAGCCAGAGAATTGGATGGTGAAAAAAACGTATCAAGCACTATTTGGCATGATGTGGACCAAACAGCTAGATCCAGAATTAGTTGGGGATGCTGTAACATCACACAGACTTTTGGGTTTTTTTTTTTTTTTTTTTTTTGCACTTTTTGGCCAAGGCCGGGTTTGAACTCGCCACCCCTGGTATATGAGGGAGCCAGCACCCTACTCCTTGAGCCACAGGCACCGCCCCATACATCACACAGACTTGATCCAAGGAAGTTCCCACAACACAGTTTCTCCCCATTCCTAATGGGACGTAACAATGGATGGAGATGAAGGGATGGGAAAGACATTTCTGGAAAATAGACATGAAAAGTGTTCCACGCTTCTTCCTAAAGTGTGAAGGTCTTTTAGCCTAGCAGGAGTGTACCTCTATTTCTCTGGACTCACTCGTTATTGCAGGAATGGTCAAGGCTGCTGGGTAAACCTGAGATGATCACCTGGTACAGTCTTGAGAAATAGCACACTAACCCCTAACCTGGAAACTGAAAAAACAGCCTCAAGGGTACAGAAGCTTGTCTAAGGTTTTAAAAATCACAGCTGAAATGACCCGTTCACACAAAGTAAGACCTATGCCTAAAGAAAAATGCCTTTGCTTTTGGCTGCAATTATTCCAATTCATGTGGTCACACTCTCTCAAGTTGACCTGACATTTCAAGCTGCAGCTTGATATATCTTAGCTCCACAAGACCTAGGCAAACAAATTAAATTTTACTTAATGACTTCAATGTTTGGGGGAGACAAAAAAATTCAAAGAATGTCTGCAGAGAGATTCAGTAAGTGGCCAGAAGACATGGGGCTTGTAAGTGATGGCATCTGGATCAGAACCCAGATCTGTCTCACCCCTAGGTCAGGACTGTTTCCACTAAGGAGACAACTCAAGGACACACACACACATTTCATCATCCTCTTCATACTTGGCTCTTATGGAGAATACTCCTGCCCTGAACCGCTACTTTTATAATGCAAAATACTCCTAAACCCTGCACTCCTCACCCTCTCCCACCTCCTTTCTGTCTTTGAATTTAGAGCCTTTCATTCATCTTTATTGAATTTCTTTTTTCAAGATTGTTTTCCCATTCTAAATTGTCATGAATGCAAACCATTTACCTAGTACTCCTCACAAACAGGATGACTCTGCCTCCCTTAGTCAAGTACCAAGCTCCACAGCTTCCATGGGTATCCAGGTAACCAGCAATCTGTCAATCAACCTGGATGCAACTAGCAGTCAGGACATCCAAAGTGGAACTCCTGATTCCTGCCCAGTCTTCCCACCTGAAATATGGCACCCCAGTTTAGCTGGGGTTCAGGGGGGTTTGCTCCAGTCTATTCTTCATCTCCCATATCTTGTCTATCATCTCTCTATTCAATTTCCAACGCAAATGCTAAATCCACCACTTCTCTCCTTCACTACTGTTCCCACCAGGTCTAAACACCATCACCTCTCTCTAGCACCACGGCCAGTCTCCTGACCAGCCTTCCTTCTACTCATGCCCATCCAGTGTATATTCCACAAAGCAACAAGGGTGATCACCGTCATAAATAGCATCATCATTCCCCTGCATAAATCCCTTCCCTATCAACTGACAAGCACCATGAGATCTGGGGCCCAACTTTCATAGTCACCTCTATATCCCCAATGCTTACAACAGGGCCCAGTGCTGAGTAGGTACTCAGTAAATACTGCTTATGTGAATTAAACAATAGCCTTAATTGCAAACAACAACAAAAATCTTCTGTTATTTTTAGAAAAGTGGACTATTTCTTTGTTAGGATTATTTTTTTTAAGTCTACCATTGTGGTTGGTCTTCTCCAGTTTCTGAGATGTCAACATATCTAAACTTTAAGCAATGTATTCCTCCCCTTCTCTCCAGCCAGCAAAGGCAAAGTAAAAGGAATGTGTGACTTACACACCACAGATGCATCTCCCTTCGGTTTGGCTGCTTGAGAACAGATGGGCGATTATGCTGATTGAACTGGACATTTTCCATTCTTATTATTTTAATTATAAACATAAACTATTGGAGGTCAAATCAGATGGAAATCTGCCTATCAATTTCACAATTAAGATCTCATTCCAAGAGACCAATCAATTCAAATAAGGGCCAGTGACCTTAATCTTTCCCCAAATAAAGTGTTTTATTCCTTTTATTAGTTGAAAATCTCCAAGCTATGAAATACATGGCTTTACCCCATGTTTGCACCCATGATGCTATTGCCACATTTAAATAAGTCCAGGGATCTTTGTGACCTTTGCGTTATGTTTTGTCTGGACACAAGCAAGGAAGCTAAAGAAAAGCTGTGTAAATCAAGAGAGAGGAATAACAAGGTCACTTCAACAGAGCTTCTGTTTCCATTTATTTTTCTAAGACTATGGAAGGCAGTGTGATCTTTAGGAGAATTATTTTGCCACTGATTAGCTAAAATTAACCCAAGAGGAGAGTAAAGCCCAAAAGTCAAAGGCAGCTAATTTTAATCATAAAGGTCTGTTAAAAATCCAGTTAGAGAAAAATATTCTTTTTGTGATATAGGAACAGTGGAGGAAACTTGGTTTTTAAAAAGAGAGAAGTAGAAAAAGACAACCTTGACCTGGTGAACAATGCATCTACGTAGCACCAATATCCCTGCAAGGATCAGAACAAGACTACACACTGCAGGGTTAACCACTACTCCCAAGAGGCTGAAGGTTCCACCTGGATAAACACAGGAGATGTATACACAGGTATCAGCCCACATTGGAGTAGACAGACTAATTGCTCATGGGTCTGCTGGCAGCTGTCTGGGCAGTTTCACTTAGGAGTAGACTGGGGGTCCACAAGTTGCCAAAACTGTCCCTGAAACGTTTCAAGGTCACCCCAAAAGTTGCCAGTTTCATCCACCTGACTCCGTTGGTTGATGTGCCTTGAGTAGTGGCATCTAAGTCTTTGCTTGTGTTGATGATTAGCTGTTTGGGATCCGTATGGCTAGAATTCTTAAGCTACAAGGAATAGAAACCAACCTAAGCTAAACTGAGGCAGCAAAGGGGAATTCATTAAAAGGATGTAAAATTGTTACCTGAACTCCAGAGCACAAAACGTACCAGACCTCAAGAAAGAACTTGCTCCATGTCTCCCTCTGTTCCCATCACATTTGCTTCCTTGAGTCAGAAGGCAGAAAGAAATGGCCACTACTTGCTCCCAAGTTCCCATTGGGTCTATTCTAGAGACCATCCCAGCCAGTCCTAGAATCTTTGGGTCTCAAATTCTAAGGAGAAAGGATCTGAATTGCCAAATTTGGATCAGGTTTCCATTTTCACACATTCACAACCATGGCCACATGGAGGGTCACAGGTACACACATGACTGTCAGGGTTTATACCCAAGGAGGAGGAGAGCAATTCAGGAAGATGACTGTGAGCAAGGCAGAACCCCCCAGAAGGTGTCCAGTGAAGGATTGATTATCACACCTGGACACACCTGAACTAGAGCAGCACCCAGGGCCAAGGTCAAGCCAAAGGATTCCCACTGTACCTCTGGTCAGACCTTCTCCTTAGGGAGAGAGGCTGGCACCCAGCAGGGATTGACCCCTTGTAGCTGCAGGACACTCCAGGAGAAGAGCACCCAGCATTCTTCATCCTGCTCATTACAATTTGTAATCCTTCAATTTATTTTAAACTTGTTTAATGAGCATCTCTCTCCACTACTCACCTTGAAGACCTGTGAAGTCAGATACACGTTGGTCTTACTTGCTTCATCTTCCTTGCACCAGGCCGAGCACACAGCGGACACCCACTAAAGAGCGGATGGATGGATGGAGTGGAGAAGGCAGGAAAGTTTGCCAGATGATCCGGTACATGAGTTGAGTCTCTAATATTGGTTTGGGAAGTCAGTTGCTGTTGCGGAGTCTTGGTTTCCCCATCAGTATGATGGGGACCAGCTGCTGCTCTGCTACCTTCTTAGGGTTCTTATGAAAGTCAAGTGAAGTAATAGAGATGAGAGGGGCACACAGCAGATACCTGTCTTTGGGGTTCATTTGGGTAGTAGGTAGAAAGGAAAGCTTGTTGTAGGGACAGGAGAAAGTGTTTGGCTTTCTCTCCCATGGCCTTGGGTATAGGACAAGACGAAGTTGTCTAGGTTTTCTTCCCATAGGAAAGTGTCGTGTATTCCTAGAAGAGATGAGCTCTCCCTGCCACTCAAAACTATCTAGTTGTGGTCTGATTTCTCTGAACTATTGACAACAAATGTCTCCCATCCGCGCACCAAGTTATTGTTAGAAGATCAGCATCACAATCATTAGATACTGTACTTTGTAAACTCACTGATCTAAATGTCATTTGTCTTATTTTTTGTTGTTGTTAATACTTTTTGTCCCTGGAGAAAAAACTCTGAGCAGTGAACTCATCGGTTCTGCCATCCAATGTATTAAATTAACACCTCAGTGCGTGGACTAAAAACTTAGGGGTGAAAAATCTGGTCCTTGCAGCCAAGACCAAATGTCATTTATCTTAGCCTTGCATAGTATGAAGAATGTCTAAAAAGGCAACTTTGAATTTCAAGGGAAACAAAGAAAAATGGTGGACATTGGACAATTTTGTAATTTTGCTAAATCTCAGAGGCCTTTTGCCTCTTCGTGCTTTGCCTTTTCCTGGGCCTCAGAAGCTCACTGGGAATAGTCCGAGGTGAAAGGGCCCAGGGGATCTCTCTGGAAAAGATGCCATTGGAGAGGGGTGGATCTTGAGACTAGAAGCCACATGAGGCTATCTGGAGAAAAAAGCTTATGGTCGGGTGGCGCTCACAGGAGACCCAGGGAGCCAGCAGGAGATGGGGCAAGACAGGTGAGATATGAAGCATTCCTGACTTGGCCTCTGGACTAACACACAAGCCACTGATGTGTCATCTTTTGTATTATCAGCACAGGGCATGTGGGGGTGGAGGG
>CAUYTI010149082.1:0-11340 GCA_963575145.1 Galago senegalensis
GGGCGGCACCTGTGGCTCAGTGGGTACGGTGCCGACCCCATATACCGAGGGTGACGGGTTCAAACCCGGCCCCGGCCAAACTGCAACTGGAAAACAGCCGGGCGTCGTGGCGGGCGCCTGTAGTCCCAGTTTCTCGGGAGGCTGAGGCAAGAGAATCACCTAAGCCCAGAAGTTGGGGCTTGCTGTGAGCTCTGTGATGCCATGGCACCCTACTGAGGGCCCTGAAGTGAGACTTTGTCTCTAAAAAAAAAAGAGACTTTACAGAAAAAAAAAAAAAAACTTTTTTTTTTTTTGCCTCAGTTGGGGAGACATCTCTCTAACTCTGTAATATCCAGCCAGCAAGGTAAATGTGAAAAGATCAACTGTAACATACTTAGGCTAATAGTTATCCAAGCAAAATTTCAGGGAAATTGTTAGAGGAGGCTTGGGTTGGCATGGAGGAGGTTAAGCAAAGATAACAACTAAAGAGACAAAGCAAATAATACAATTCTCCCATGCTTAGAATCAACAAAGGGCATTCGTTTTTGATGAAGTGTCATGGTTGGCTCTAGGTCCCTGGTCACCTAATATCATAGATTGACACCTTGCCACCTACATTCTCCCTGTATCATAAGAAACGCCAGTGTTCCTTCTCCCAGAAACATTAACTGAAATATAACCACTGGCCCAGTACAGATGGTGGTCAATAAACCACCAGTAAACCACAAGCACAGAGCAGTGAGGCCCAGGCACGAACCACTCCAACCAGCTGCCTCCTCCCATATATCCAGTACCCACTGGTACCCCTGTGCTCACCCAGGACAAGCACCTTAAAAAAGGTATTTCAGCCTGCTAAAAAACCCAAAATTATCAAAACCATCTTCCAATTTGAGAGGGAAATCATATCAGATAAGATTTTAAACCTCTTGTACGCATGCTGCATATTCAGCTCTCTTGGGTGCCTGGGTAGGTGACTGAGGCAATAAGGATCCAGAGGACATCAAGAATCCCACCACAATGAGGGGCAGTGCCAGATACAAAGTCCCGGGCCTCCTTGTCCAGTCTCAGCGCCACTGCTGGGAAGTCTTCTCCAAAGACCTTACCCAGGAGAAAGTTCCCAGAGCCCTATCTGCGGCTTCTCTGTGGCACCATTCATGTCCTGCCTTTGACATGTCATCTCTCTCTCAGATCAGACCTGCAGGACCACAGGCCCCACACATGTTTAATCTCCACACCCCCTCCCCGCAAGGCTGAGGGTTGTGCCATAGCCTTATTCTTTATGGAATAAGTGGGCAGAAGTCCAAAAAGGAGAGAGGGAACAAAGGGAAGCTGAGTCAGAAGAGATGCTGGGGATGGGAGCATGAGCCGGCCATTCAATCCCCAGGGTCAGGAACAGATGAGGACAGACTTGTTTATGCCCAGGACACTAGCAGACGGGGTTGTGACACTGTCTCTGGGGACATGTGCCTGCCCTCCCTTTCTGGAACATCTATCAGCATCTCTTGCACATTTCCCCTCCCACCTCCCCCTTTACATTCCTCTTTCGACTTCCCTTTCCACTGCGGGAACCACAGTACCCTCCAACCAACTATAGATCATTATCTTATATGACATAACAGTAAATCAATAAGGTAGTATAGAATACTTATGCAAAACATGTTACATAAAGAAAAACCATGGTGCTTACAGGCTTTACTGATTGAATATAAAATAAGACAGGGAGATTTTCCAATTCCCCGTAATACTCAGAGATAATTGTCATTACTTTAATAAACACTTTTTTGATACAAGCATACTTGTTTGTAAAAGCTGTTAGATACTCAATGTTAGAATAGACTGAAAAGATATACTCAGACACTGCTGGTGGCATTGCCAATGGAAAAGGTGTCCCACAATTTATTTTCATGGCTACAAAAATACCCATACATCTGACCACATCAATTCCAATCCTGAGTCCATATCTTTTAGCAATAAATCAACAGACAATAAAAAGTACATATTATAGCATCATACTCCATACCTCAAAATAGAAGAAATCCAAATGTCAGCAATAAGAAAATGATTTTATAATTTTATGGTTACTTGGATTATAATAAGTTATGTACCTATTAAATGGGTATGTATGGGATATTATGGGTATAAACATGTCAAACATTTATAAATAATATTGGATGGGAAAATCAAAGTTTTTTGAGTACCATGAAAAGAACTATGCAAAAATCTAGATGCACATGGACAAGAACAAAAAGATAACACTCAAAGAGAAAACTAGATATGTTAAAGTAGATTTGTTAAACTTTGTATTATTAAAAATAAGAGTGCTATTTGGCAACATTCCACAGGAATGGAAAAAAAGAAGTGAGAAGGTAAATAAAAGACTAAACGGGGAAAAGACTTTAATGAGCCTGGGACAAAATTCACCAGCAATATAAAATTCACCAGTTCCCATTCCCAGAGCATCATTTATGTTTGGCATTGAGTATTTTCAATAAGGATAATGATTAGATAATTTGTAATATGAAAGCATGCTAATGAATGTAATCTATTTATTCAGAAAGAGGCTTAATCATGAATTCTTTCCCCTTACTAAATTACATGCATGCTTGACTATATTAGATATTTATGGACGGAAAAAAGGCAATTTCAACTTAACATAACAAAAGTGTGCTTAGAGTCTGGTGCTCTGGCTGTGGCCCTGCCATAAACCAGCTGTGTGGAGCTAAGCAAATGACTAAGGCCCCCTGGGTCTCAAGTTTCTCCATGTACAATATAAAGGGGCTGAGCTGCAACTTAGGGGGCCCTCTCAGTGGTAACATCTGATGGAACTGGTCAATTTCATTCTGACTCCAAGAACTGTTGCCCCTATTGTGTTCAGTACAGGGTTAAATTTAGCAATGGTTAGAGACTCCTAAGAGTAGAATTAGGAAGCCTGCCTTTGAGGGTCCTGACCTCACTAGAGTACAGTTTATCACTGCCCATAGTTACATTTATCAAATTACACTTCAATGGTGCTTATGCCCCAGTAGGCACTACTGATGAGCTTAACTCACAACCACCTTGAAATGTAGGAAAACTTAGGTCCTCATTGTAAAGATGAAGAAACTCAGCCACTGAGAGGTTAACACTGCATCTTATTGTTACCCTCCTAGCCCTTCCAGACTTTCCAGTCAGGATCTTACAATTTCCCTGGAGAGGAGGAAGCCTCGTGTACAAAATTGCCAAGAGGACGGCTCAGAGTTCTCCAGTCATCATTGTTGGCCCTTGGTGTTGGGGACCCCTCATGGGTTCCTGTGGATTAACTAGATTAACCACTGCCTTCTGTAAATCTAGCCTTGAGGAAGGATCCCAAGGGATTTGAAGGAAAAGGAAAGAGTGTATGAGTGGAGATCAAGTCCCTCCAGTGTGGGCCATCTCAGGACATAGGCTCAAATCACTAAATCCTTTTCAGAGCTCAAGAGCCAGCTCTGGCAGAAGCAGGGTCCTAAAGATTCCCCTACCACTCCTTGTCCTTGGTGATTAGAACCTTC
This sequence comes from Galago senegalensis, assembly GCA_963575145.1. NCBI lineage: Eukaryota > Metazoa > Chordata > Mammalia > Primates > Galagidae > Galago > Galago senegalensis. Next base: position 3,507 of record CAUYTI010149082.1, read on the forward strand.
TCTGAACCCAGAGGGAGGGCTTCAGTAAAAACTTGGACTGTGGAACAGTAGACTTTGCCAGATGGTGTTTGGTAAAGGATGTGTGCTCAATCTAAACAATAAAGTCCCTTTTAAAAAAATAATCTAAGGGGAGAGGGAGGGGAGAGGAGGGGGGAGGATGGGTGGAGGGAGGGTGATTGGTAGGATCACATCACGCCTATGGTTCATCTTACAAGGGTACATGTGAATTTTTCTAAATGTAGAATATAAATGTCTTAACACAATAACTAAGAAAATGACATGAAGGCCATGTTAACCAGTTTAATGAAAATATTTCAAATTTTATATAAAACCAGCACACTGTACCCCATGACTGCACTAATGTACACAGCTATGATTTAATAAAAAAAACCAAAAAATAAATAAATAAAAAATAATCTTTCCCAGAGAAAAAGAAAAGAATCTTTACTCTTTATGATTCAATAGTAATATTGTTTGTTCATTGTAGATATCTTAAAAGACACACGAGCACATACACACAAAAAGAGAAAAATAAATACCCATTCTTGTGGACTGAATTGTATCCTATGAAAATTTTCTTATTATAACAATAATATTGTTTATTATAGCTATCTTAGACATGGAAAAATATATGAGAAAAATAAATATATTGTTATGGACTGAACTGTAACCCACCAAAATTCCTATGTTGGTGCCTTACCCAAATGTAACTGCATTTGGTGATGTGCCCTTCAGGAATTAAGGTTAAAAGAAGTCAAAAGGGTGGGGCCCTAATCCAACAGGACTAGTGTCTTTATAAGAAAAAGAAAAGTCAGACATCTCTCTTCAAGCATACACAGAGGGAAGACCATGAGTGGACACACCAAGAAGGTGACTATCTACAATCCAGGAAGAGAGCCCTTACCAAAAACCAACCCTGAAGACACCTTGATTTTGGACTTCCAGCCTTTAGAACTGTGAGAACAATAAATTAATAGATGAAACTACTGAGTCTGTGCTGTTTTGTTATAGCAGCCTGAGCAGAGTAGTATACCCACAATCTAACCATTCATTGTTAATCTTTTGGTAATCACCCTCTGATCTTTTTTCTATGTATCTTCTATATATTTTTAAAAACAAAGTTGTGAGGTTCATAGCCTGCTTTTTTTCACTTAAAAATATACTATCAATGCTAATAGCTATATGGAATTATACTGACCCATGTACATGAATCGCAGGATGATATGAATAAAGTTTACATATAAATTTACATATTTGTAAATAAATATGTAAAAAACTCCCTTCTGTTTTCTAAATATGTGGGGATTACACAGTTCCTATTAATGGAGAAAGTTAAATCCTGTGTCATTCCATCTGAGAGACTGGCTGGAGAACTAGCAAGTCAAATCTGACACTCCTAAACTCACCCAATCCTCTTGCATTACCAGAGAGTGTGAACCTAGAATAGACAAATCAACTGTGAGTCTTTGGAACTGAAAGTGAACCATTAAATTCAGTGAATAACTGAGTCATCGAGGGGAAAGGAGGTAGAGCAAAGTGGCAGAGGAAGAAATGTTCAGGAATCTACAATGCAGCTGACACCAGTCCCTGAGCTTTAACAAAGGCCATTGTGCACACAGATGCCTCGCCAGGGTGCTCTGAGGATGCTCCAAGAAAAGAGGATGAGTGATAAGTATGGGGTGGCTTGCAACCTGGGGACAGGTCTAGATTTTGTTGGTGGATGGATATGGGAGTGTGTGTATGTTTAATCTACCTTTTAATGATTTCCCTTTATTTATTCTCCCTCTGGGAGTTCTAGATTTACGATGTTTCAATTTCAACACTGCCTTGCTAGATGAGCCCAAGGCATTGTCTCCTATTTCTGCATGGGTATTTAATCATAATCTCCACGATTAATGAAACTGACAACTCCCCTACACCCTCCATCCTACCCCAGAGCAACCGCAGCGTTACCTCCTGTGCTTACACTTCTATAACTTCTCTGCTAGTCCCTGAAAACTTCTCTTATTTATTTATTTATTTATTTATTTTGGAAGGCTTGGATACATATTTAAAAGACAATGTTATATTATAAATAGCATCTCTTTGTGGTGGGAGAGATTTGTAGGTTATCAAGTTCACCATATTACAAAATTGGAAGTCCCAAACATGAGTATTTAAAAGATTCAGCCCATGGGCAGCGCCTGTGGCTCAGTGAGTAGGGTGCCAGCCCCATATACCGAGGGTGGCAGGTTCAAACCCAGCCTCAGGCAAACTGCAACAAAAAATAGCCAGGCACTGTGGGGGGCATCTGTAGTCCCAGCTACTGGGGAGGCTGAGACAAGAGAATTGCCTAGCCCAGGAGCTGGAGGTTGCTGTGAGCTGTGATGCTAGAACCCTCTACTACCGAGGGCAATAAAGTGAGACTCTGTCTCTAAAAAAAAATTAAAATAGGTCGGTGCCTGGGGCTCAAAGGAGTAAGGCACTGGCCCCATATGCCAGAGGTGGCAGGTTCAAACCCAGCCGTGCCCCCACCCAAAAAAAACCCACAAAAAAATAATAAAATAAAAATAATAAAAAATAAAAAAGATTCAGCCTATGTAGTCATATTAGGGAACTTTCATAACTTTGCCTGAGCATTGTATTAAAAATCACAATAAGCACTAATCAGAGATCACAATAAGCACTAATCAGAGATATTAGAAAAAATATGAAATCCACATAAGGATGTAGAAAGGAGGACATCATATACATTAAATCAGAAAATAAATAGTTTACAAATACGCAGTAAACAATATACAATGATAAAAAATGGGCCTTTATAAAAATTTTAAAAAGCAATGAGAACTTACAAAATATTTTTTGAGGAGTTTTTCTAACCGTAAAAGAACACAGTAAGCATCCTTATGTTAATAAACTACATGGTCTTAATGAAAAAATGGTTTTCAGAAAAAATATGAATTGCTGAAGAAAATTTAAAACTATTTAAAAATCTAAATAGGTCAATGACCATGGAAGAAAATGTTTTAGTTATCTAAGAACAAGCCTTTGAACAATGTTTTAAAAGACTGCAAACTCTGGGCCAGGCACAATGGCTCACACCTGTAATCCCAGCACTCTGGGAGACCAAGGCAGGTAGATTCCTTGAGCTCAGGAGTTGAAGACAATCCTGAGCAAAAGGGGGACCCTGTCTCAAAAAAAAAAAAAAAAGAAAGAAAACTAGCCAAGCATTGTGGTAGTCCCAGCTAGTTGGGAGGCTGAGACAAGAGGATTGCTTGAGCCCACGAGTCCGCGGTTGCTGTGAGCTATGACTTCAGGGCATTTCACCCAGGTAGACAAAGTGAGACTCTGTCTCAAAAAAAAAAAAAAAAAGATTTCAGGGTCTAGTTAGCAGTCTCAGTTCTTCTGTATTTTCAAGATATGAGTAATTTAGGTGATGTGTAAGGTATCACCATGGCATCCCAGGTAGGCTTAGATGACAAGTTCTATTCTCATTATTACCTGTTACTGTGTTTCCCATTAGAATATAAGCTCCCCTGGGGAAGTAAGTCACATCAACCACTGGGTTTCCCCCTCACAGTACCAGCAGATTTCTTGAATTAATGCATTGTTAAATAAAGCCTCCAGAGAATCCACTAAGAGCCTAGTACAAATACTAAATATAATATTAATTAGGTAGCCAGCTACAAAATAATTACATAAATTTCAGTATTTACAAAGTGGAAAATAAACTAGAATCAAGATTCCCATTCATATCAGCAACAACTACAAAAGGCCCAGGAACAAAATTAATAAAATACATGCAGAAATGATAAGAAGATATCTAAAAACACATCTTAAGGATGCAGAACATTTCAATTAGCAAGGAGACATACACATTCTGAAAGTAAAAGACCATATCTTGTAAAGAGATCAGTATTCTACAATTTAATTCAAATGTTTAATTATGATAGCATAATAGCAGTATGAAATTAGGCAAACAGATAAATGGAAAAGATGAGAAGAATTTCTCTCTCATAGAAGTATTTGTACAGATTTGGGTACTGTTCTGTATGTTTTATGTATTTCATCCTTAAAACAACTCTGAAAGATAAAGTACTATTATTACCTTATCCCCATTTTTACAGATAGAAAAACTGAGGCCCAGAGAGTGGAATGGAGACAGGGCCAGGAGCTCGTGGTCAGTATGCAGACTGTTACGTAATCTCTCTTCTTAGGCTATAGACCCATGTTTTCTATCTAGACTAATCCCCTTGAGTTGACAGCCTCCTTGAGAGTCAACCTCCTAGCTCCTAGGAGAATGTGGTCACCAGGGGTCATGGAGGTCATCAGGAAGTCTGTTCTTATACAGACTTTCAACTAAACCTAATGTCAGCCTCTACACCCTTCTAGAGTACACGGCACCTCCAATTCCTAAATCTTTTAGGTTTCAACAGCCCATCGGCAACCTTCTCTGCATGCACCATGGATTTCATCTTTCTTCCCTCTGACTAATCTCCTAACATTTATCTTCATATTTTTCTATCTTCTAAAATGTTTATGAAAGTTTCAGCCCCTGCTATCTCCTCTAAGACTAAGTTTGTAAATTTTAAGTTTGTACATTCTTCATTTTTTGAGTTTTGAGAGGTAGCCCAGAAAAAGCATAAGTGCAAGGCGCCATGTTCAACCGGAAGTCCACCTATTAACTTAACCTAAGAAAAATATCAGGCGGGGTCCAGGAGGGTAGATTGCTTGAGCTCAGGAGTTCGAGACCTGAGCAAGAGCAAGATCCCATCTCTACTAGAAAAAGAAAAACTAGCTGTGCGTAGTGGTACACACCTGTAGTCCCAGATACTCAGGAGGCTGAGGCAAGAAGATTTCCCAAACCCAAGGGTTTGAGGTTGCAGTGAGGTATGATGCTATGGCACTCTACGCAGAGTGAGACTGTCACAAGATATATATATGAAGAACAGGAAGTTTTACATTGAAGAGTGTTTATTGCATCATAATTTATAATAGCAAAAAATGAGAATGGTCAAAATACCTACTGATAACCAGCTGATTAAACAACACATGGTACATTGTGGTGGCCAGGGAGCCATGCAACTCAGGTCTTGCTCAGTGTGATGGTCCATGGGGAACACAGCCCCCTGGAAGCCTCCAGCTGCCACTTTGGGCCCACTACTTTGTTCATGCCGTGCTCCCCTGCTGCCCCTGGCTAATGACCAAGAATGGTGGGGACACCGGGGCCAGGCCATTCTCTCCAACACTAGAACTGCCCAGAGGGCAACTTTTGCCCATATAGCAACTTCCCAACAGCCCGGGCAAGGCCTTCTCAGAACCTCTCCCCGCCCCACCTCTTGCCATGCTCCTTTCACAGGTGCCAGGCTTGTTTCAGCGCACCTGCCAAAGCCGGGGCCTTCTCCCTTTCTCCTTTGCAGGGATTTCCCTCAATGTTTCTGGCACAGTCAATCAAGCCTTCTTTAACATGTTTTTGGAGGGCCTGACCTGGTAGAACATCCACCCACCAAATATTTGGGGCAATTTTCAAATATTATATTCATGAGAAACATTTAAGGATAAAAAACAGCCAGGATATATAATACTACCAAAAGCTATCAGTATTCTAAATGTATATTCAATATCGTCCTCACTAGATTTTTTAAAAGACATAGGTGTGTGTGCATGCATGGATATATATACACATATATAAAATCCTTCATGCGTTTACATCGCAATATTAAGAGTGCTTATTTCTGGGTAATTGGATCATAAATGTTCATTTCTGCTTCTTCACTCTTTATTTGTCAGTGTTGCAATACCGAACATTATTATCTTTATAATCAGAAATAAAGACAAAGTGCGCACACACACGCACGCACATAATGCACAGGCGCACTGCTCGCAAGTACCCAGGAGGCTTCCAACTGAAGTGCAGGTGCCGTCTGGATGGGACACGCTGCCAGCTTCACCTCGGAGGCCAACGCGCAGTCACAGGCATAACTAAGCAGTGGGAAACACAGACTATCATGTCAATGCTTTAAAATGCGCTTGGTTGACTCCAGATATTCTCAAAGTCCAAACCACATGTAGGAATCTTGATGGAGCATTGGGAAGGAACAAAACAGATGGGGTGCTGATCCTACTGAGCATTGCTTGTTTTCATTTCATTATGTTTTAAAAGAAATTTCTACCACGTCATTGTTTACTTTCACCACTTTTATGGCTTACCTGATAAGCAAGAATAATGTCTTCTCCTTGTCCTTGAAGGACAGGCAACTTTCCTCCCAAGTCTTTAAAAAGGATGAGTCAGGGGACACTAAGCTGGCCTTGTCCCTTGCACACAGCCACCTCAGGCTTCCATCGTAAAGCTGCCTCTGTGTTTGCTGTTTTTGAGAAACTCTTATGACCGGTCTGAACACAGCAGGATCTGATCAGAGCCGACCGGTCCCGACAGAGCAGGGTCTGATCAGAGCGGATCGGTCCCGAAAGAGCAGGGATCCGCTCCCAGACAGAGCCCGGGCCACCGAGGAAGGGCTGGAGACGTGGGTGGAGGGAGGCCCGGTGTGTGGCAGCCGGGAGAAGTGGGTCGATTGAGTCCGAAGAGCCGTCCCCTGGGGAGAGCGTGGTCAGGAAAGAGGTGAGCTGCGAAGACTGGACACACAGGGCAGGGGACAAACAGAGACCAGCACAGAGGCATGGGATCAGCCCAGAGCAAGGACGGAAACGCATGGGCGCGGATACTCCCACTCCGGGGAAGCCAGACCTGAAAAGGGCAGGACAACTAATCGGAGGGAACTGTGTCACTTCCCCTTCGCGGATACTCCAGCCTCAAGTCTTCCTGGCCACTCCACCAAACAGATGGAGAAAGGCGAGCTCCGCCCTCAGGGTTAGAGTTCCGCGGGGTGAAATGGCCACAGGCCAGAGGCCGCTGCTGCTCTTTCTGCGCCCTCAGTGTTTTCAGGAATTCCTGCCAAGAATGAAGTGTGTGTGATCTGAGGTGGCAGCTGTCCCTTAGAAAGGGATTCTACCCTTGCAGGGTTATTGTGGCCATGAAATAAGGTCGCATATCTAAGAGACATTCGTGTAGGGCTTGACACGTGGTGGCTGTGCTCACTGAATGGTGCCCTGGCGTCTCTTTTCCACTCAAAAATATTCAAAGGCTCCCCACTATCAACAGGACCTGAGACCAGACACCCTGGCCTGGCATTGAAAGCCCTTCATTGACTAGCTCCTGCTTCTATGTCTACAACCTTAATCACAGAATTGATTTGCTAAATCTACATTTGGGCAGCTTTCATCCTACTTAGAAATGCCAAAAGCTTATGTAAGAGGATTTAAGAATTAAAGGACATGGGTCCCCTCATCACAGGGCTTAGCCATGGATCAGAGAAGTTTATCCACTGGCTAATTCTGTCAGGTCCAGCTAGGAGAAATGAGGAAACCTCGTACACTGTATCCTGAAATATCAGTCAATTTTGTGTGAGGCGAGGTGACAGTGCTGGGTCCCCAGAGAGCAGCTTCCTAATGAGGCAGTGGCAGAACAGGAGGGAGATGTTGGTGAGCTCCACGGGGAGCAGATGTTACACATTTCAGTTAGAACAACGAAGCTGGAAGATTGTGTTTGATGATACATGGCCTCAAGTCATCAGGCTTAAAAAGAAGCAATGTACACACCCCTATTATGAGACTAATTTAAACCTTTTATATGAAAGCTATAACCATATAGCCTAAGAACATGTAGAGGGGGGAGGGAGGAGGGAGGGGGGAATGGGAGGAGGGAGGAGGTTTGGAGGGATCACTTTTGAGGTTTGTCTTATAGGGGTACAGGTGAATCTTTCTAAGAGTAGAATGTGAACGTTTTAAAGCAATAACT
>CAUYTI010149085.1:0-40821 GCA_963575145.1 Galago senegalensis
CTCGATTTTGTGTTGGGTGTACTCTTTGACACAAAACAACAATCCAAATTGTTAAAAAAAAAAAAAAAAAAAAAAAAAAAAAGATAGACTATAAAAAAGATACATACATAAACAATTTTGTACATTAGAAGGTAAGGGATAGGAAGCAAAGTAAGCAGAGGAGTGGATATGGAGTTGGGAGGCAATAGAATTTTAGAACTGGTGACCAGTAAAGGCCTCTCTGAGAAATTGGCAGTGAATTCAGAGGACATTAGCTCTGCACACAATCTCAGTGAGGAGGAGAGAAGAGTTGTAAGATCCAGCTGTGAGTAACACAAGGCCAAATGCTTAGAGACAGGAGCTCTGGCCGGTAATTTACAGGAACAGCTATTATAAGATAGAAATAGAAGGCTCTCAGTAAAAAAGGACCACCTTCCTCTCTTTTCCTCGATGGTTATGTGGAGTCATTGTCCTAAAGAGAATATGAACTCAATAGAGGAAACTTGGGAAGTTGTTAATTTGAAGTCAGGTTTGACTTCCCTTGCATAAAATTGACTAGGCAATGTAGTCTCTGGATATTACCCCAAAACGTTAGCGTGCATGTCTGGGATGTCGAGAGAGAAAAAAGGATCCTGGTGAGCCTTAGCTCCTCTCTACATTGCAAGAGTAATTTCCAATTCCAAAGACAGGGTTCGGATGTAGTTGAACCTATAAGAGTACCCATGTTTTCTGCTTGTCTATGCACAGCAGAACTTCTACTTACATGTGACTCATGTGCTCATAAAGTGCCTTCCTGACTGACAAATTAGTTTAGGGGGAGAAGCCACCCATTCTTTCCTTTATAATGATCCAATGGCTGACATCAAAACTGCAGACTGCCTGTGAAAAAGTGTATCGGTACCACCACCGGTCCACACAGTGACTGAATGTTATCACAGAAAATCCATTCTCAAGATGACCTAGCCCTAAGCCAGGGTTCATGGCTTGGAAAGGGGAACATGAGCTGGATTTGATTCTTAGATTAGACACATTAGTGCACAACACGACCTGCCCCAATATACACTCCAGTTGATATTACCCCAAAACATTGTCATTCGTGTCTGGAACGTAGACGGAGTATTGGACTAATTCCATAGGATCGTAACCAGGAGGACAGTATATCAAGACTGTTATTTCTTTCTGTTATCTCTAACTGGAGATACATTAGAGAGAGTAGTTTATTTGTTCTTCCAAATTAAAGTTGATATCGTCAAAAACTGCCTAAGGTTTTTCTCTTCCTTACTTCCACTTTTTTTTTTTAATCTGGATATTCTGTTCCTCTTTATCTCTGATTTTAAAATTTTGACTCTCTTCATATATGGTTATTTTATATACACTAAAATTATGGGTTTTATCTGCATTAATAAATGACCATTTTTACCCAGTGTTTTAAGGATTCTACCAATAGTTTAAATTCAGTATATATTCACTGAATGAACATTAATGAAATGCTAAGGATCAGTTTAAAACTACATATGCTTTCATAAATCCATCATGCCCCACATAACACTACATGATGAGTGGTGCAAGAAAGTTAAGGTACAGTTTGTGGAGCAGTTTATGTTTTTCGTTACCTGAGCACTTTCAAAGTCAAACGTTGGAATATTAGCCATATTTTCTTTGCATGAGGTTTACTCCTGCCTTTGGAACTTCACCTCATATTTCATAGTTATGAATTAAACAAGGGACTATTTCAACTTCCTCTGAAAAATTTATTGTGAGGTTGGAAATGACTCTTTCTGATATTCTGTTGCATTAGTTGAGGGTGATAGAAATCTAATAAAGTACAAAAATGGAAAATAATAATAAGTTCCAGATATATTATAAGGTGTATATTCACATATACTGAAGGTGACATTGAACAGAGCCATGCACTTCCTGACACTAGATCACATTCTTCTCAATTGTCACAATGCTTCATATTCAGTTGAACAATGTAAAATAATACTGTCCTGATGTATTTCCACTCACATTTTTCCTGTTTTCCTTATTTTATTATTATAAGCAAAGGGGCTCTAGATGATTTGCAGTAATTGTAAGCAAGTGTGTAATTTCTCTCATGAAATTCATTAACTTATATAAAAATAAATTTGGTTTAAGAGTAAATGTATTGAATTTACTTTTCTAGTTTTATTGGTTTCTTGAAATTAATTTCAGTGAGAGATAACTAGGTCAGAGTTCCCACTAACTTTAAGGTTTCTTTGGTTCTCTGTGATTAACTGCTTTAATTGAAATGTCACAAATAATTACTAACAGGTGAATATTATCTATTGTACTGTCTAACATACACTGTATGTGTTTAAAAACTATGCTATTTGTTTCATGAACCAATAGGGTTTAGCCATATCGTGTTAGCACGGAGTCATTTGCAACTCAATATCACTGCAAGAGAAGATGAAAAACAAGGAGGAAGAATGTGGTAAAGCTGAAGAATCATATTCAGAAACGGGGCGTGAGCCCAGGTGGGTAGGTAGCAGATCACCCACAGCACCGTGCATCCTTGCAAGGAGCAGACATTCTCAAAGCCATCAGACTCACACTGTGCTGGAGGGTCGCCCCTGCCATGTCGTTACTCTTTTTTCGTCTGCATTGCTGCATCATGGCCTGCTCATGGCCAATGTCTCAGGAATGAATATAAGATTGCACGAGTGTGGGCAGTGTGATTTTGTTTTGACATTTATCTTATGGGAAAAAAAAGATCCGTTTCCTCTTTTCTTTGTGTACTATGAAAAAATAACGTCCCCTTTCCCAGCTTGATTTCAGAACCAATTTGGACATAAACAAGGTGGTCAAGCAGAAGAAGATTAAATATTGGAAATCATATTTTTTATTGTACAGCAACAATGGTATTTTATAGAATTCACTTTAGAATTATACATGTATCTCACGTACAAAAGGTCTGAGGCACCTATTACTACATGGAGAGAGGAGCTGAAAAATATGTATAGAAAGATCATAAAGACAGACTGAAAAAGGAGCTAGATAATGCATTCTACTTATTAAAATCATTTATTTCAGGCCCCTTGAATCCTTTCAGAGCTATTATTTATGCATGTCATTTAATTAAATATCCAATATTCTTTTCTTGATGAAATCTATCTTGCCATTCAACAGTTTTCTTAGTCATTTTTGTTCTTATCTTCTTTAAAACTTTTTCACTTGCATTAAATTTTGATTAATTTTGGGGCCACACTCTATAAAACCAGGACATTAAAAGAATGACTCCCCATGTACACATGGTCTTGGTAAAGTCAGGACTTCATGTATGATTCTTTTCAAATCATTTAGCTAAATTTATTTTTCTTACTGGAAGTATGGCATCAGCATTTACTTAACAAACATTTATATAGTGTGTACTATGTACCATACACATACAAATATTAACTTACTTCATCTTCAAAATGACAGTCTGAGGTCTATGTTATCGATATTTTCATTTTCACTTGAGGAACATAGGCCATAGAAAGTTAAGTCTTGTCTTCCAGCTCAATGGCAAAGAGATGGTGGGTGGTGGAGCCAAACTTCCAAAAAGTGATCTAGGTCTGGAGTATGAATTTCTAAATACTCTCATATGCTGCTTAAAATACAGTTAATTTTAATAAAGAAGATAATTGATTTGCATCATCTGTGTTTACCAGATTTTCATTCATATATTAAGCAATGCTTTATTTAGGAAGAAATTTAATGTTTTAGAGAATCAAAACATATATTTTATTCTTCTTAGTGTAATGAGTTAACCACCAATTTGAATTTAAATTTGGTGGGCTACTAGGCCAATAGTGACCCTTATATGGTATCCTGCATATCTCATTTCCATTCCTTTTGCCCCTTGGCTGTGGATCATTAACTGAAGGAGAAAAACTTATCAAACCTGAATCAATAGGATTATCTACTTTGGGAATTTGAAAATTAAAGAGGAAAAGCACAGACAGAAAAACTTTTCTGGGGGTGAATTATTTAACAAGAAAACACAGACAGAATGTTTATTAGTTTCCCCGAGTTTCCCAGAACACTATTTTTCTTTAATTCCATTTCATCCCATATTTAAGGAACTAGAGCAATTACAGTAAGTTAAGGAGTCACTCATTTCACTCAATTACTAACAAATTAGTAAATGAAATGCACTACCTTCTTGGAAAAACTACAGAGATTAATGCCAGCATCAAAAACATAAGATATCTAAGTGTAATATATTTCATTACATTCTTATTTAATTTTCGTCTTAACAAATACAAAAGTCTTCTAGATATTACAAGTGTTTAGTTAAATTTAATCAAGCAGAGAATCTAATAGAGACTTTGTGCTCTGTTATTATCTCTTCGCTAGAGAAAATTTCCAAGTTCTAAAATATGCAGCACATTTTATATTTCAAATGCATAATGCATTCTTCTAGTATCTGCTACATAAGGACGACCACAAAGAGTTGTTTTTACCTGGTAAAACACCAGTGTGCTTTCTATTTTGTTATGGGGCTATATCAACTCTGTCTCCACACTACACGAACCTTTATTACCTCATTGCATTTCTCCATGTCACATTTTGGTAATTCTCACAATGTTTCAAACTTTTTCATGATTATGGTATCCCTTGTGTAGATTCATGATGAATGATCTTTGATGTTCCTATTGTCTTACATGGGCCATGAACAATACCCATATAGCAAAATTAAATGTTGTGTGTATTCTGACTGTTCCACCTACCAGCTGTTCTGCCATCTCTCTCCTTCTTCTCAGGCCTCCCTTCCCAAAGACACAGGGATATTGAAGTGAGTCTAGCTAATCAGCCCACAATGACTTCTAAGAGTTCAAGTGAAAAAAATAATTTTGTGTCTTACTTTAATTTTTTTAAGACAAGCATAAAAGCAAGTAGGTACACAGACAATCCTGGTTCACTATAGAAATGTTTAAAGCTTGGTAAGAAGGTCTTGTCAAAACCAAGACAGGCTGAAAGCTATACCACTTCTGCTAAATAATAAGCAAAGCGGTGACTGCAAAGGAAAAGTTCTTGAAGGAAATTAATGACCCTATGTCAGTGAATACACGAATGATAGGTTGGCCAAAAAGCCTTATAACCAATATGGAGAAAGTTTGAGTGGTCTTAGTAGGAGATCAAATCAGCCATAACATTGTTTCAAGCCAAAGCCTAATCCCAAGAAAGAATCTACTCTCCTTAATTCTATGAAGGTTGAGATAAGTGAGGAGGAAAGTGGAGAATACAAATTGGTCTTGAAGCAGAGGTCTTGAAGTTGAAGAAACCATCTCCATAACATAAAAGTACAAGGTGAAACAAGGGCTAATGTAGAAGCTGCAGTAAGTTATTCAGAAGATCATTGATAAAGGTGGTTACACTAAACAACAGATTTTCAGCGCACATAAAATAGTGTTCTATTAGAAAAAGATGCCATCTAGGACTTCCATAGTGAGAGAGGAGAAGCCAAAGCCTAGCTTCAAAGCTTCAAAAAACAGGCCAACTCTCTTGTTAGGGGATAATGCAGGTGGTCACTTTAAATTAAAGCCAACGCATGTTTAATATTTCACAAATCCTAAGGCCCTTTAGAATTATGCTAAACAAACTGCATTTGTTCTATAAATGGATCAACAAAGCCTGGATGACAACATATTAATTTACAGCATGGTTTGCTGAATGTTTTAAGTGCACTGTGGATATCTATTGCTCATTAAAAAAGATTCCTTTCAAAATACTATTTTCATTGACAATGCACTGGCACAGAGAGCTCTGATCGAGATGTGTCAGGAGATTAATGCTGTTTTCATGCTTACTAACACAACCTTCATTTTGTAGCCCATGGATTAAAGAGTGATTTTGACTTTCAAATCTTATTATTTAAATATTTTCTAATCTACTTCTTTCATAGATTATGATTCTTCTTGATGGAGCTGGGAAAGGTAATTTAAAAACCTTCTGGAGAGTATTCACCACTCTAGATGCCATTATGAACATTCACAATTCAGGGGAAGAGGTTAAGCTATCACATTGACAGGAGTTTGGAAGATGATCCTTCCAACCTTTATGGATAACTTTGAGCATTTTAAGATTTTAGTAGTGGAAGGAATTGCAGATGGGGTAGAAATAGCAAAAGAACTAGAATTAAAAGTAGAGTCTGAATATGTGACCGAATGATGCTATGGTTTGAATATTTGTCTGCTCTGCTCCCAAGATCCTGGCACTGTGATTTTTGGCTACCCCAGTTGTGGCTCAAGCAGCACCAGATGTAAATTTATCCAGTAGTCAGGAAGGTACAAGCTGTTAGTCTTGGCAGTGTTCACTTGGTGCTAATTTGTCAGATTTGCAGAAAGGAGAGCTATGGAGTCTTGACAGCCACACCCAGATTTCAAAGGATGTCCCTGAAAATCTGGGGGCCACAGCAGACTTGTCACATGGGCAAAGCTTCTGCAGACAACCCCCATTACAATAATGCAGAGTACAAATGTGAGGTCAGAGGTGTTGCAGGGTGTCCTCAACCAGGGAATTACCTGGTAGAGCTGTGGGAGCAGGGATGACCGCTGGTACCTCAGAACTTTTAACTCACTAGCAACAAGCAATGCCTGCCTGAGAAAGCTTCATGCACTGGACTCCAGCCCACATGAGCAGCAATGTAGACACCATCCAGCAAAGGCACAGGGGCAGGCTGCCAGAGCCTTGGAGCTTAACCCCCCACCTGGTGTGTCCAGGATGTGGTATATGGAGTCAAAGAGATAAGTCTTCAACTTTAAGATTTAATGTCTGCCCTGCTAGGTTATGAACTTGTTTAGGGCCTATCACTTCTTTCTTTTTTTCTCATTTCTCCCTTTTTTTGAGTAGTAAAATACCATTGTATCTGGAAAGTAGATAACTTGCTTAGATTTCACAGGCTCACAGATGAGCCTTGGACTATGGACTTTTGAGTTGGTAGTAGAATGAATTAAGACTTAGAGGCCATGGGGGTTGGAATGAATGTATTTGTATGTGAGAAAGAACTTGAGTTTGAGGGGACCAAGTTTAGAATGCTATGACTTGTTTATTTTTCTCTCCCAGACTCATGTTGCCTTATTGGGAAGTAGAATCTTTAAGACTTGATAGAGTCATGACTCATTTGCTCTTATTAATAGATGTATCTATTCATGTATTGATGGATTAAAGGGTTAATATCTTAATATGTTATCATTGTAGCAGAGCTTGTGGCTTTATAAAAGGAGAAGGTGAGACCTGAACTAGCATGCACAGCCTCTTTAGCATGTCATGCCATGGGTTGTCTTGGAACTCTGCAGAATCCCCACAAGCCAAGTCCACACCAGAGCTGTTTTCAGTAAAAGATATCTAATATGGACAGTGTAATAATTCATCCTCATTTGGATTTGTTTTCCCCCCAAATATGTCCTTAAAGAGGAAAATTGACTTCAAAATTAAGAAAATGGAACTGATATACACAGAATTTTCTCATTACACACACACACACACACATACGTGCACATATATATATGTGTGTGTATATATATCAAAATCTATATCTTGCACACTTATAAGCAAATTTATAAGCACTTATATCTATATATACATAAATATATATGTGCATGTGTGTGTATGTGTGCTTATAAGTGAGGCAAGATATAGATTTTGATATATATACACACATATATATACATATATATGTGCACGTATGTGTATGTGTGTGTATTATATCTAAAATATAAATATATATCTATAAGTGCTTATAAGTGTGCTTATAAGTGAGGCAAGATATAGTGCTTATAAGTGTGCTTATAAGTGATGTAAGACATAGACTTTGATATATATACACAGATATAGATATGTGTGTATATATCAAAATATATATCTCACATCACTTATAAGTACAGCTGCTCCAAGAGAATAATAGAGTTATCAACTGAAGAAGTAGGTAATAAAAACATTGAGCTATTGGGAAGCTCCACATGAGTGATAATATTATTAATTGGCAAATAATGTATGGTACTACTTCTCATATCACATTATTTCATAAGTCTAAAGATTGAGGGTGGAATCAGAGGTGGCATTTTTTAATACTAACCTAATAGTTAGTATGAGCTAGTTTGATTCCCATCCTCACAAATAAAGTATGTGGCTTATTGTAAAGGAATACTACTACCTAACAGAGAACTATTGTCTCCAGAGAAATGATATAATATTTCAGTTCAGGGAATTAAAAGTTTAGATTTTCCTCTGGAAATATTCAGCTTCCTCTGCACTGAGTTTGAAAGGGCTAGATTATTTCAGAGAATATCTGAGAAAGCTTTATTGTATGAAAATTGTCTTTTCCAAGAGAACACATTTTTTAAGAGAGTAAAGATTTAATGTAATCTTTAACAGTGGTCTTTAAAATTATAATTTCACAAAGTGAAGGTATGTCACTTACTTGAAGAATAAGTTTTAAATGTGTTCTATTCTAGAACAAAGAGTTCATCAGTGAAAATATAAACAAACATACCTACCTCTACAGAGTTTGCATTCTAGCAGGTATATAAAATATAAACAATTTTTGTGAGTAGAGAAAAGTGTGAGTCCAATTTCAGTCTTTTACATGTGGATATCTAGTTCTCCCAGCACCATTTATTAAATAGGGAGTCTTTCCCCAAGTGGATGCTCTTGTTTGGTTTATTGAAGTTTAGGTGGCTGTAAGTTGTTCGTTTTATTTCCAGGTTTTCTATTCGATTCCAAATATCTGTCTCAATTTTTGTTCTAGTAACATGCTGTCTTGACCACTATGACCTTATAGTACAGCCTAAAATCTGGTATAGTGATATTCCTGGCTTTATGTTTGTTACTAAGAACTGTCTTAGCTATACGAGCTTTTTTTCTGGTTCCATACAAAATGCAGGATCATTTTTTCCAAGTCTTGAAAGTAGGATGTTGGCATTTTAATAGGGATGGCGTTGAATTGGTAAATTACTCTGGGAAGTATAGACATTTTAATAATGTTGATTCTTCCCAGCCATGAGCATGGCTTTTTCTTCTATTTGTTGATGTACTCTGCTATTTCCTTTCTTAGGGTTTCATAATTTTCTTTATAGAGGTCCTTCACCTCTTTTGTTAGGCATATTACTAAATATTTCTTTGAGGCTATGGTGAAGGGAATTATGTCCTTATTTAACCTCTCATCTTGGCTATTGTTGGCGTATACAAAAGCAACTGACTTGTGGTCATTGATTTTATATCCTGAGACATTACTGTATTATTTGATGATTTCCAAGAGTCTTGTGGTTGAGTCTTTGGGGTTCTCCAGGTATAACATCATATCATCAGCAAAAAGGGAATGTTTAACCTCCTCTGTTTCCATTTGGATGCCCTTTATTTTCTTGTCCTGTCTAATTGTACTGACTGAAACTTCCAGCACAATGTTGAATAGTAATGGTAACAGAGGACAACCTTGTCTGGTTCCAGTTCTAAGAGGAAAAGTTTTCAGTTTTACTCCATTCAGTAAAATACTAGCTGTGGTTTGTCATAGATAGCTTTGATCAGTTTAAGAAATGTACCACCTATGCTTATACTCCTCAGTGTTCTAATTAAAAAAGGACACTAGATTTTATCAAATGCTTTTTTTGCATCCATTGAGAGAATCATGATTCAAGATGGATAATGGAATTAAATTTAATACATGAAGTGATAAAAATTCTCAAAGAAAGAATAGGAAAAGCACTGGAAGATACTGGCCTGGGGAAATACATTATGAGGAAGACTGCCATGGCAATAGCAACAACACCAATAATAAATAAATGGGAGTTAATAAAACTGAAAAATTTTTGTACAGTCAAGAAGACAACAATCAAAGCAAATAGACAATCTATTCAATGGGAAAGTATATTTGCATATTTTGAATCAGAAAAAAGTCTAATAACCAGTATCTATGCAGAACTTCAATTAATCAACAAGAAAAAAACCAACAATCCCATACATCAATGGGGAAAAGACATGAATAGAATTTTCTCTAAATACAATAGACAAATGACTATTAAGCATATAAAAAATGCTCATCATCCCTAATTATCAGAAAAATGCAAATTAAAACCACCCTGAGATAATCTAACCCCAACGAGAATGGCCTACATCACAAAATCCCAAAACTGCAGATGCTGGAGTGGATGTGGAGAGTAAGGAACGCTTTTGTACTGCTGGTGGGACTGCAAACTAATACAATCTTTTTGGAAGGAAGTATGAAGAATCCACAAAGAACTCAAATTACACTTCTCATTTGATCCTACAATCCCTAGTTATTTCTTCAGCAGTGACAAACTCCGCAGGAGTTGATGACTGGGTAACAAGACCTTTCTTGAAGACAAATCTATGTGATACATTTTTGGGTCTACTACATCAGGTATTTATAGAAAATTTACAAAGTTACTTCACCTTAGTGATGTAACTAGTTGCCTAGTTATTGGGCAACTATCCAGACGGAAAAAAAAACCCTTTTATTATAAAGACACTTGTACTCGGCTGTTTATTGTAGCCCAATTTACAATTGCTAAAATGTGGAAACAGTCTAAATGTCCTTCAATCCAGCAATGGCTTGATGGATTGGTAAGCTGTGGTATATGTATCCCATGGAATATTATTCAGCCATCAAAAACAATGCAGATTTTACAGCATTTGTACTAACCGGGATGGAGGTGGAACACATTATTCTTAGTGAAGCATGACAGGAATGGAGAAGTAAGAATCCTATGTATTCAACTTTGCTATGAAGACAAGTAATGACACAGTGGGGCAGAGGGGAAGAGGAGACCAGACAGAGAAGGAGGAAGGGGGTGTGGGCAAGGAAAAAATGGTGATTAATTCTTATATAAATTGTATTTAATTTTGACCAAAGTACATTACTTAAATATTAATTTTTAATTCAACATGTTAATATGTTGTTTATCATATTGCATCCTCATTTATAACTGAAATATGTTTGTAATTTCCCCTTTATAATAATATATTTTCTCCAATTTTAATATCAGGTGTATCCAGATTAAGTGGAATGATTTTGAAGTATTTCTTTTTCTATTGTCTATAAGATTTGGCATGATCTGTCTTTTTGAAATTATCTTTTACTTTTATTTATAAATATTAGTTGTCTTTTTTTTAGATTTTAGAAAAAACAAAATAAGAAGAATTTAATTGATCAAAGTATTCTATAATAGACATACTTCTATCTGACAAGGTGATTGTTACTTTATTTGCATTATTACTATTATTATTGCTTAATATTTCATTGCAGCAATCATCTGATTTCTTTTCTGAGTGTATTTATCTTCATTCATTCTTTATGAGGTTTTTGTTCTCAATCCTTATGTTAAATATTGTTATTGTCACTAAAAAAAAAAAAAAAGAAAATATAAACAAGACCACATCCAGTGGGGGGAGAAAAATGAAAGCATGAAACAACTGTAGGTAGAACATGAACTTACTTCAACATATTGAATATATCCTCCGTAAATAAATATTATTAAAAAATACACCAAGAGAGTAATAGCATTTAAAATATAGGTGCTACCTTATTGGTACTTTCAATTTCTTCGGTTACATTTAATTACATTTGCCAATTTTTCTTAACAAGGGAATTTTCACTTATAGTGTGAGGGGGGAAACCCAAAAATTTTAATCCAAACTATGACTAATAAAACCTATAACAAACTAGGATAGATAATAAAACCTACTTAATAAAGAGAAAAATCGAATAATTATTCTACAGTAGTCTAAGACCTAACTCAAAACTCCAATTATTTTAATTTTATATATTGGAATGGCACATTTAAATGGATTCTACCCAGATTTACTAAGGTGATGCAACTTTGTAAATTTTCTATAAATACCTGATGTAGTAGACCCAAAAATGTATCACATAGATTTGTCTTCAAGAAAGGTCTTGTTGCCCAGTCATCAACTCCTGCGGAGTTTGTCACTGCTGAAGAAATATCAAAGGCCACTCTCTTTTCCACGGAGGAAAATGTGTCTGCCCACTCAAGACCCCCACCGGACAAATCCAACAGGAGGACTATGCTCCGGGATTCACAGTGATTCGGGGTTATGCCTTGTCAAATCTCCTGCCTGATAACGCTTGCTTTCCCACTGTGCTCCTCATGGGGATGATTCTCACCTGGAAACTGCCAAGAGAGGCCTTAAAGTGCTTATGGAGTGGGTAGCAGAGGATGCTCAGTAGGATTTAAGCAGTGTGGGGCATGGAGCTCCTGTCGGGACCACAACTCCAATCTATACCAGACAACACTGAATTAGGGAGCTGCACAGATCTTCATGGTCTTGATGAAACGGCTCTCTCCCTACACATACGCACACATACACACGTTGTCAAGCAGCCTCCCCCTCAATAGCTATATGTAGACTAGCGCTTTTTCCTTAACACCTTTTCAAAGACCATCATTCTTTTACTGCTATATACAATTTTATGATTCTATAGAGTCCTTATAACACCTTGAAGAGATACTAATTATGCATTTTTGTTTATTGGCTATCTTCACAAACTGGGAATAGATCTCACGAAGGCAGTTTGTTTGACTTGTACTGAACCCTCAGAACCTAAGTGGCATCTGACACACAATGGGTTGTTAATATGTATTTGTTCAATAATCAGTCTGCTAACTCATTTCAATTTAGTGATTTAAATAGTCCCCCCTGAAGTGAGTCTGTCTCCTATAGTAAGTCTCCAGAGATCTGCCTCCTTTTACTTATTGTTCTTCCTTATGAATTCTGGCCCTTTCTCTTTTGTCTCCACCCAAGAGTAGGCTTGGTCTTTTTAGTAGTTCTAGGTTATATTACTTTTCTTTCTGATTTCCGTCTAATAACAAAATCATTCTAGTATTTTGTGTTTGTGAAGAGGAAAACTAATTTATAAGTATGAAAATGAAAACCAGAGGTATGGAAGAAGGGCAAAGCATGACAAGAATATCATTTTAATGTTATTATTATCATTCTATATCTGTCTATAAATATTAGCAGCTAATTATAATGGTTAAGGCTTTTTTTTTTCCCTTCGATGATTGTAAAAAGAGAACAGATAAAAAGGTTCTGACGTTGAGCACTGTATCATCGAATCATTTACAGTACGATGTGAACTCACTGGCCTTTTACAATCAGGATTAGGAGTGATGGCACAGTGGATAATGTTGAGGGCACAAGGGTATCATTAGGGTAAGTTTTACTGCTGTTTCATCAGTCATCCAATCATAAAATCTCTACTCACTATCTTTAAACTATTTACAAATGTCAATCTTGCTGCCTAGGGAATGGCTTGTTACGAAGTATGCACTGCAACTGTCACATTTAACTGCCAATGACGGTAAAATGAAAGTCTGTCTTAATTACTGTCTTGTCTCATTTCTCATCATGCCTCTTTCTAGAAGGTAAATTATACAGTCTCCAACCTCAAAAGAGTATCTAAACCATAAGGTAATTATTGAGAGTTCAGAGAAACAACTGCATATTTTGAGATTCATAATATAGGATAAAGTTGGAAAAATGAAAAGTATAGTTTCAATCAGGGCTAAACATTGATGATTAATTTGATATAAACAGCACTGGGAAAAGGTTATCGATATTAAAAAATTAAGGAAAGGTAAAATATAAAGGAAATTCACATTCCAGAAGAAAAACAATTATTAAACAACTTATTTAACTACCAAGGATTCAAAGTAGGTGCAAATTTACTTCTGGATGCTTACAGGTATCAAACACTCTTCATAAAAATGGTATGAAAATGTTATTGTCAATGCCAAATTCATAAGTGGGTTTCCATGCTAGAGGAGGTAGCTATTAGAGACAAAGTTAAGGGGATTATAAATAGAACTGCTTAATTATCTGAGCTGTCTTGGAACATGTTGTCTACAGTCCACACTCTGAGTTTTGTCTTTTCATGCTACCTACCAACAAAACAGGCCTGGAGGCTGCGTTTTTCCCAGTGACTGTGTTTTTGCTTTGATTTACAATAATCATCTTCAGCTCAGATTCTCCAAATAATTGAGCCTTACTCTTATAATAATCTTTATTAGTAGGATCATGTCATACAACCATCTACCTGCTTCCCACAGGTCTTTTAATTATCAACAGATGACACTAACATTTCCTACAAGTGTGATCAGGTTTTTACTCATCTGTTAATCTCCCAATTGCCTTACCACTGATATCTGTTGCCAAACACTTCAATTTCTTTTTAGTCATGCTAGATCTTTCCAAATTGCCTCATAACAGAATTTTTTTTTTTTTTGACACAAAGTCTCAAGCTGTTACCCTGGGTAGAATGCCTTGGCATCATGGATCACAGTAAACTCCAACTCTTGGGCTCAAGCCATCCTCTTGCCTCAGTTTCTTCTATTTTTAGTAGAGACAGGGTCTCACTTTTGCTCAGGCTGGTCTCGAACTCGTGAGCTTAAGCAGGCCATCCACCTCAACCTCCTAGAGTGCTAGGATTATAGGCATGAGCCACCACGCCCAGTCCGTATTAGAACTTTGAATTTGGCAGTCCTATACCTTAAAGTCACACTTGTTAAAGCATACTTAGGCTGCATTAGGAACATTCTGTGATATTTCCTGTTCTCCATTTTCTCCTTCTCATGAATTTGTATCTGTAATGTGAATCTCTTCCTCTCTTCTCTGTTCTTACCATTGTAGTTAAAAACTTTAGGCGTGAACTGCCTGAACTGTAACAGTATTTCCTTCAGTCTTTCTTATTCTACCTAACCTATCTAGTGACTGAAGCTCCATTCTAATGAAAATAAATGCTAGTGAATGGTAAGTAAAAAAATGATCAGAAGAAAGAAACAAACTCTAGCAATAAATAAATAAATAAATAAAAACTATTCTGAGATAAAAAAATCTTGATTTTCAAAAGTTACGTTTGTTAAATCTTTCTATAGCAACAGGAAGTTATTTAAAAATATAATGTACTATGTACATAGTAAGGAGTTTAACTTGCATATGGTCTCAATTGAAGATGAATGTTACACTAAGAAATATGAACATGAGCTTCATTTTAAAATGTGTAACTTGAATTTTACATTCAGACCTTCAGTAAGATGACTTTCAGTTCTCCCACTGAGCAACAGTTAGAAACTTGGAGTTTGCAGTTGGAGGGCTGACCACAGGACACTAATATATGAAACAGGTCAAGATAAAGTCATAAAGAAATAAGTTTAGAGAGGTTAGGATCCATATTTAGAGGATGAACAAAGGACAAATGTTGTGCATTAGTGAAGTCTCGGGAAAATGAAATTATTGGCTAGGAAAGATTGTAGGATAATTGTCCTATTGTATTTTGACTTTACAGGGTGCATATGCAATTTTTAGTAATAAAAGCTAGTGATTAAACTTATCATAAAAGGGATTGTGAGCATAGAATGCAAAAAGGTAAAATTTACTATTTTTTGTATTACTCTTTATAAAGATTTATTTGCACTCTCACAGGGAATAGTCAATCTTGTTATTTGGTTATATAAATGAAATATGGCTTTAATCTGTTTCCTTAATATTGATTTGTAGAGTATATATTTCTTATTGGCCTTTATATTTTTTAAAAATAGGATTTGGGATATAAAAACCAATAATGTTGTTACTTGTTATAACAATAGTATGAGAAAATTAATTCAAGATTAATAGTGGTATTCAAAGGAGGATGGAGTCGTATAAAAATAATTGTTTACCGATTTATTTTCATTTAACTATATAAAATAGCTGCCTTAAATCTTTAGTCCAAATGAATACATTAGTTTTGGTTTTCCCAGAGTATGTGGAATTTTTAGTATATATTTAAGTTTTAAAAGAAGAAATGGAAGTTGACAAGGAATTTTTCATGTGCCAATATTTTATAATTTTATCACCTCACTTCTCATGCTATCTATACATATACATACATTGGCTTTGATAGGTTCCCAAATTCATGCTGTATCTACAGGTATTCTTATCTAAGGCAGTCTTAATCTCCAGATTGAGGGTTGACACTTATATGTTTACCTTAATTTTCTTAAGTTTTATTTTATGCCCTCATTTTGAGGAATAAAAATATTACTTAATTTTTTTTGCCAAAAGTTTTATATTGGGAGTTCATCAAAGACCATTGTTACTTGGAAAACCTTACTCTATTGAGCTCAACTTGTCATAACTTGACAGAACCTTCTCAGTCTAAAAGTCTTTTAATTGAAGCTTTAATTTTTTTTTGGTATTTTTGTCTCTTATTAGGAAAGTTGTCAGTTTTATTACAAACTTGTGTCTAATTTAATATTGTATCCAATACTCTCATAGTCATAAAAGCAACAAACCTACAAGTAACTCATATTTGAAAAATTACTAGCATGTGAGACCTTATTATGTGGCAGTCACTGTTGTATGTATTTTGCATGTGTATCTAATCTACCCCCCACTATCTGTCTGTAACATAATAATTAAAAAAAAAGAAGAAGAAGAAACCAGAGCACTGACAAGTTAAATAACTTGCCCAAAGCCACAGAGGTAAAGAGTAGTAAAGCAAGAATTTGAACTTGGTAAGTCTGACTTCTAAAGTCAGTGCTCTTTAACACTGTTAAGCTCAGACCATAAGTAGCTCTCTGTAGGAGCACAGGGAGGATGTAATTGAGCAAGAAGCAATCCCTCCAGCTAACCAGTCACACATTTGTTTATATGATTTTAAACACTGCAGCACAACCACCTTCTTTGTGACTATATACTGTAGCCAGCTGTAGGTAGCAGTGCAATCTCTTACCCACTTTTCCCATCCACATTATATGGCCCAATTTGGTAATATAAGGTTTGGGAAATTATCAAATTCACTTTTCATGTGTTATTAAACAAATAGAAGAGAATAGAAGAAATATTTTCATTCTTATGTTCAAATTTCCTAATATGCTTCATTCTTCTCCTCCAGAGAATATTATAAGATATATATATTTTTGAGCTTATTTATATGGGTAACAACTAGGCCATGTGGTTGTTTAGTTTGGATAGATTACTACGCTCTGAACTGTTCCTCTCCACCAGTATCAATTAAAATAGATCTATGATGGGAAAATTACAATACATACTTCCTCCATCAGAACTGAAATAAAAGTAATAGTCTAATTGCTAAAGTAGAATAAATATACTATAAGAATCTACAGTAACCTAAGAATCTAGACAAGTAATATGTTTAAGCTTCATGCTTTTGCTAGCAGTGGGGAACTGGATGAATTGTGAAAAAATGACAGCAAAATAGACATGAGGATTAAAAATAATTGTGAGTTGAATATGTAGAATTTTTATGATTTTAGGACATTCTTAATAAAGTTGTACAATACAGCATTTCCAAGTTTATATGCATGCATATGTTTACATGTTCAAAATAGTGGTTTTCATTATTCAGTTTTTTAACATTCTCACTAATGCTGTAGAAATCAAAGGAAAATTTGTTTTTTCTTTTTTTCAAAGAAAAATTTCTATTTTTAAAATCATGGCAAATCTTTCCCCAAAACAAAATAACAGAGAAAATGACAGTTACATGTAAAATATGATTCTAACTTTCTCTCTATAGTGGGAAACATCAATTTCTTCTCCTCTCATATTCTATTCAGTGAAGTATATTTACATGTCCAAAATAACTGAATTCTTCCTAGCTCTATTCATGGCAGATAAAATCAATGTGTTCCCATTTCTGCAATTCATACTTAGGTAGGCTTAAGACAGGTGGGTAATAGAAAAGTAACACATATACTCGACTATTAATTTAAGGCTAACTAAGTCCATTGTAAGCATTAAAAGTCCACTTAAAGCATTTTAAGGTTGAATAACCATCTATGATTTGTATGGATAGATTATCAAACATCATAGTTGAGGAAACAGACCATGAACAGTATCCTAGTCTTTTCCAACTAAATTGTGCAGCTAATCATAATTATTTCGGGGTCCAGGGTCAAAGAACTGTTCATTACTTTTCTGGTTTATTGAGGAATCTTTTAAAATAATAAGTAATACATCATTCTTGTCAGTAGGTTATAAAGATATTAAATGAGGTGCATTCTGGAGTGATTTTTGGCAGCATATTATCTAGAGCATCTTGCCTTTCATTCTTGTCATTTTGTCTCTTAATGTAGAACTCATATTTCAGAACTCAAAGTAATTCATTCAGCTTCATTTATAGTGTGATATCATAAAATATTCTACTGTATTTTTCTCCATTTAATTTGCTAAGTCATTACCGCTTTGTACAAAGTGTTAATGAGGGCATTAGACCTATTATAGAGGATAGAATATAGCTTTTTCTTTCTCTCAGGAAAAATACCTTTTAGTAAAATGTACTGTTAAACCACAAACTAGCAAAGAAAAAGAAAAAAAATTCTTCAAGAAATTAACAAGTAAAATCTAATATTAAATACATAGAGAAAATATATACAGATTTTTAAGAAACCCAACTTCAACTTCTGAAAGCCCATTTATTTATTTTAATGAAATTACATGTATATAGTTCCTAATATTTTATGAAAACCAATAGAATAAAATAGAAGTTTAAAAATTTATGTTCACATGTTAAATGCAAAATCCATCTATTCAGACTTATGGCAGGAAAATATAAAAAAGAATGCATTGCCAAGACATAATCACTATCAGTTTAATGTAAACTGATATAATTTCACAGGAAAGCAACTTGACAATTTGTATCAAGATATTTGGGGAGACTGAGCAAGATATTTGGGGAGGCTGAGCAAGATGATGGAGTAGAGACAAAGTCTTTGCAACCGGGTGCAAGGAGATTGGGGAGAGAAGACTCCAGGCACATATAGCTTGTGGGCTTTACCCAGAAACTTCCCTTTGGAGAAGGGAGACAGTGGAAGTTGGCAGGACCCTAGGAGGAAGAAGAAAATACAGAAGAAACAGCTGAAAGAACAAGAGGAAGAGAAAGGGAAAATTAGGGCAAGGAAACAGACAAAAATAAAACAATCATGAGGAAGTAACAGCAGAAAAATACTGGCAACATAAAAAAACAGATCATAGGACACCCCCTCAAGGGACTGTGAGGTAGCAACTGCAGAGGATTCCACCCCTATAAAAAAATGTTAGAAGTCACAGAAGGGGAATTTAAAATACAGATGATAAAAACAATGAAGGAAATTTCCAAGAAAGTAGAAAATAACCAAAAGGAAATCTAAAACCAGGATCAAATAAGAGATGAACAATATGAAGAATATAGAAACGATATAGTATAGTTTAAGGACTTGGAACAGTTAATTAGGGAACTTAAAGATGCAATAGAAAGTATTAATAACAGATTAGACCACATAGAAGAATCTCAGAAGTAGAGGACAAAGCTCTTGAGATAACTCATATACTTAACGAGTCAGAAAAAATGAGAGAAAGCAGAATGTTCACTGACAGAATTATGGTATTTCATGAAGCATCCAAATATACAAGTTATAGGTATCCCAGAAGGGGATGAAGAATGGCCCAAGGGAACAGAAGCACTAATGGAGGATATGATAAAAGAAAATTTTCCAAATATCACCAAAGACAACTCTAACACACTCCTTCCAGAGGTGTCTCAGACCTTGGGTCGTCTCAACTCAAATAGAGCTTCTCCAAGACACATTGTGATGAACCTGTCCAAAGTTTAAAAAAAAAAAAAAAGGCTTGGCACCTGTGGCTCAAGTGGCTAAGGTGCCAGCCACATACACCTAAGGTGGCAGGTTTGAATTCAGCCCAGGCCCGCCAAACAACAAAGACAGCTGCAACCAAAAAATAGCCAGGTGTTGTGGCAGGCGCCTGTGGTCCCAGCTACTTGGGAGGCTGAGGCAGGAGACTCGCTTTAGCCCAGGAGTTGAGGGTTGCTGTGAGCTGTGATGCCATATTACTCTACCCACGCTACCCAGGGGTACAGCTTGAGGCTCTGTCAAAAGAAAAAAAAAGGAGAGATTCTGCAAGCCACAAGGAATAAACACCAATGACCTACAGGAGCAAATCCATGAGGGTGACTTCAGACTTCACAAATGAAACTTTTCAAACTAGAAGGAAATGGTCATCTACCTTTAATCTATTTACATAAAATAATTTTCAACCCAGAATTCTATATCCTGCTAAACTAAGCTGTAAAATTGATGGAGAATTAAACCTTTTACTGATATGCAAACATTGAGGAAGTTTGCTACAACAAGACCATCTCTACAGGAAATAGTTCAATCTGTTCTACACACTGATCATTACAATGGACCACCAGCAAAGTAAATACCCAGAAACTCAAGGACAAAACCTAGCTTCCACAATTATGCAAAAGATAAAACTAAGCAATGGACTTTCATAACTTAAGTTGAATAGAATGCCACCACACTTTTCAATTATCTCAATAAATGTGAATGGTGCGAATTTCCCAATAAATAGGCATAGACTGGATGATTGGATTAAAAAAAAACACAAGCCATCCATTTGCTGTTTGCAGGAAACACACATAACCTCAAGAGACAAATTAAAATTCAAGGTTAAGGGATGGAAGACAAGTCTTCAGGCAAACGGAATTCAGAAGAAAGGAGGTGTTGCAGGTTTTATTTTCAGATACAAGTGGATTTAAAACAACTAAAGTCAAAAAAGACAAAGATGGACTCTTCATATTGGTCAAGGGAAAAATACAAGAAAACATTTCAATTCTAAATATTTATGCACCCAACTTAAATGCTATATCAAGAGAGTCTTCTATCAAGAGATTTAAACATGTTTATAATTCTTTCACATGATAATTCAATTTGGGGAATCTGGATTAGTAAAATAATTTATAGAAATAATAAAATATATGGAAAACATATAAAGGTCCAATATTATATTAGGAAAATGATTAAGTTATTCTATGGTAAATTGATGGGGTAGAATATTGTAAAAAGAGAATTATGAACTGGAAAATACTTTTCATATATAATAAAAATTTAAGATAGTCATAAAATGTGCACACTCAACAATATAAAATATGTACCTATGAATGACAAAACAAAAGAAAGGAAAGATTAAAACATTAACAGTGGTTGCCTCTGAATGGTGAAATTAAGACGAGTATTTTCTTTTGTATTTTCTGTTATTTCCAAATATTTGATGCATCACCTATAACTTTACATTATGAACTAAAGAACTATGCAAAGCACAAGTGAGTGACCAAAGAAATATATATAAACATATAAACATCTATGTATCTATCTATATATCTATATATAGAGAGAGAGATATATGAGGGACAGAGAGAAAGAGACTAACATCGTCAAAATTATTTATCCTAGAAAAGACACCATTTAGAAAGGAACAGTACAAAAGACAGAGAGACAGAATTGGAGAACATTTTTACAAAACGTAATCTGACTAGTCTTGTATCTATAATATATATAAAACTCTCACAATTCAAAATAAGTCAACCCAAATAAAAATGGACAAAAGATCGAAATAGATATTTCTCCAAAGAAGGCACACAGTTAAGCCATTTAAGAAAATATGTGCACTTCATTAGCTATAAGGGAAATGAGTTCAGTACCAAAAAGAAATACCACTTCACACTCGCTAGGATGGCTATAAACAAAAAATAAAGAGAGAGAGAGAAATAATGAGTGTTGGTAAGGATATAGCAAAATTGGAACAGTCATACATTCATGTGAAAGAGGGCAGATGCTTCAGAAAATCATCTGGAAGTTCTTTAAACAATTAAACATAATTATCATGAATTTCACTCCTGGGTATATACTTTAGAGAAGGAAAATACATGACCCCAAACAAAACACAACACAGCTTCTACACAAGTATTTATGGAGGCATTATTCAGAATAGCCAAAAGGTGAAAACAATGGAAAATCCAGCAAATAAATGATAGCTTGATAAATGAATAAATGGTAGCTTGATAAAGGAATATGTAAAATATGGCATAGCCAAATAAAACAATATTGTTCAACTACAATGAGAAATATAAAATTGATACTTACTACAGCATGCGTGAACCTTGAAAATGCTCTCCTGAGTGAAAGATGCCAGACCCGGAGGATGCCTTTTGAATGACTTTATTAATATGAAATGTCTCACTAGGCAAACCTATAGAGACATATTAGTGCTGCTTACAGCTGGAAGGAATGAGAGAATTAAAGGAGGATGGGGTTAATGATGCATGGTTTCTTTCCAGAAGACTAAAATTGTTCTAAAATTGACTGTGGTGATGGAAGGACAGCTCTGTGAATGTGTCAAAATCCACTGCCTTTCACATTTTATTAATTATATTATTATTTGTTTGTTTCTTTGGAGACAGAGTCTCACTTTGCACCCTTGGTAGAGTGTCATGGTGTCATAGCTCACAGCAAGCTCCAACTCTTGGGCTCAAGGTATCCTTTAGCCTCAGCCTCCCAAGTAGCTGGGACTACAGGTACCTGCCACAATGCCTAGCTATTTACTTTAGAGATGGGGTCTCACTTTTGCTCAGGCTCACCTCAAAATCCTGAGCTCAAGCAATTCACCCTCCTCAGCCTCCCAGAGTGCTAGCATTGTAGGGGTGAGCCCCCATGCCCTGCCACTTTCACATTTTAAATGAATTAATCAGATAATAAGGTGCGTTTCAATAAAGCTGTTAATGATAAAGCTGTTATTTAAAATTTAAAAAAACTATAAGAAATAAATATCCTCAAAACTGTGGGATAGAGTAAAACATATTTATTTTATGATAGATTTTTATAACAAGTAAGTAGCTGGCAGTAGATCCTGGTAGATTTTTTTATATTTGGGACTAGAAACAAGGAACTGAAGAGACAGGGTAAACAGAAGTTTGTAGGTACCAGAGAGACAATAAGGGGAGTTACAGGAAGGAAGGGAGGGGCAACAGATAGGTGTCATTAGTTACGGATTCCAGTGTTGGAATTTTACAAATTTGCCTGCCATTCTCTGTTTTCTTCATTCTTCTACATCAATATGGCATACAACAGATGTTCAATAAGTTAAAAAAAAAAAAAAAAGACAGGTGAGTCACCTGTACTGTTTCTCAAAAAACTGACCAGGAATTAAAATTCAAGATAATGCTACCTTACAAGGACGGATGTAATGGTTCCAAATCATTTCAACAGTGAACCAAGAAATTGAGTCTAGCAAGGCAGTATTAGCTATAGCCCCTTTCATTTATTAAGTACTTACTGGAAAAAACTTACTGTGCTACACTTAACATCGATTTCTCATTTTGTGTATCTCATTGGCAGCCAATGACTGAGGTTCTCTCCAGTTTACTAACTAGCAAAATAAAACTTATAAAACACTTCTCAAGGTCTCATGGTCAGTCATGCAGAGCTATTTTTCAAGCCCAGCTCTGTCTCATGAAAAATTTTCTCTTCTCAAGTATTAAGTTTTCAGGGGAAGTAAGATAAGAATAGAAAAGTAAAAATCTACTCACAGCAGATACAGTGAAAAGTACATATTAATTGGCCCAAAAAGGACCAAGAGCTAATTCTCCTTCCATCAGCTTCACGAGATGTTCAGTATCTTTCTCAGTCTCTCTACGCAAAAATAACCTTAAGTCCGTAGTCTTGAGTGGTATTAAGTGAGGTCATTCTAATGGAATATTCTTATTTTCCATTAAATTAAGAAAAAAATTATATAAAACATACTTGATTGTATCAAAATAAATGCTACAGAAATAATGTTTTTTATTTGTAGAAAAAAAATCATTTAGCTTCATTTAAGTTTAGTTCTACCATGATCATTCCATTTTATCTTATTTGATCATCATAGAAAAGAATGTTATAAATTATACAATTTTTATAATCATTGATATATATTTCAAATGCCAACCTATTTTTAAGTCTTTCATTTATTTTTGAGAAGTATAGCAAAGTTATTCTTTTATCTTATACCATATTTCTGTGTATTAGAGAGAGTATGATTTAAAAAAAAAAAAAGTTCACAGTAATACCTACATTGCCAGATCTTTATGACCTTTGGAGATGTCAGCCTTGCCCTTACACAAATTTGAAGAATGGGATAATTACACCACCTTGAAGGCTCACAATGTAAATTAATCTAGATAGTGATTAGTCTAGTTCCTTGAGTTAAAAAGAATGGAACAAAGAAATCAGCATATATTTTATGGACTAATAATATTTTTAAAAGCTTATTTCAGTAATGGTAATACAGAGCAGAGACAGAATTTTAAAATATAACTACTTCAACTGAATCTGTACTTTATTACCCAATAGCTGTTGTTAGAAACATATAATACTTGCTACTCACAATTTTTAGCAGTAAGTGCTCTCTTCACATTTGAGATGAGTGCATAAAGAAGTTAGACACACACATCTTGAAAGCGGTACATGTTTTCTCAATTGTCAGACTACCTTCTTGCAACAAGAAATTTTTTATTATTCATTCTCTTATGTTTGCCTCTCATTTTCTTTGAAATGTGAATCAAAAAATATCGACCACACAGCCCCTCTTATTTATCAGTACATTTTGATTTTCTTCTCACATTAATGTAAATGTTCTCATCAATAAAACTAGAAGTTTTTTTTAAACATTAACTAGGTTATTCATTATGAACTTCAGAAATATAATTCAGTTTCTCCACTGCAAACATCTACATCCATCTACTTATTTACTGTTTGTACTTAGAGTAATTCAATTATGCAAAAAAGTAATAGGAAAACAACTTTTCAAGATTGCGTTCTGTATGACAACTCGTACTACATACACATGTGTCACCAATGTTATTACATAAACTTTGGCTCATCGCACCAATTTAGTCAGGAAATCAGAATAGATAGGCTTCCAACAAATTTTGTCATCCCTGTATAAGGGCGTCAAACTTTTCTCATCCCATGTTATCTTAAGTGAACATAGCTGTATCAAATACCCATGGTTCTGTCTGTTTTCATTCACTGAATCAATATAAATTATCTCCCAACTTGAATATATTGTATTAGTTCTATGTATTTATTATATTGTGTTGGTTCTCAAGAAATGCATAAGCTATTTGAGAAGAAGTGACTAACATATTTTCAATAGTTGTATTCCTCTTTGAGAATAAATAACCATTCATATTACATTAAGATGTGAAACGAGTCCGTGTTAATGTACAAAGCCCATTGGATTAGTTATTTTTGGCTGCCCTACATATCACGTATTTAGTGATTTAAAAGAAGACAATTTTATTGCTATATTTTCATATTACTTTATTTTCAAATTCCAAATTGTCACTGGCCTTTCAGAAAATATTGTATCTCTTCCTTTTTCTTTCTTTTTTTCTTCCTCCTTCCTTCCTTCCTTTTTTTTTTTTTTTTTTTTTTTGAGATAAATTCTCTCTGTGTCACCCTGTGTAGAACAGCAACCCCAAACTCCTGGATTCAAGTGATTCACCTGCTTCAGCCTCCCAAATAGCTGAGACTACAGGCAAGTATTGTCTCTGAAAAAGATTAGTGATATAGATTAGGTACATACATTTTATATCATTGATTCAATGTTATTCCTTGTGTGAAGTTTTGAGCAAGACAGCAGGGGAGTGAGACTGGTGAATAATATTTGAGAAAGCCTGTGAGAAAGAAAACAACTGCTGATGGCCAGAAGCTGACAAATAACTTAGGCTCCTTTTGCCCTGCAAGCTGGATTCTCTAATAGACCAGGATGTTCTCATGCTGAGTATAAACAATTCCTTAAAACATTACTAGACAAGGTTATTCTCTGACCATGATGGAACAAGACAAAAAACAAGACTACACAGAAAATACATTGTCCAATCTGAAGGAACCACCACATGATCTCACATCTTAGCCAGAATGAGTACCTGCTGCTTCCTTAACAACTCTCGTTTTAGTTTTACTCAATTCTCATCACTTTCTAGACAGAAATTAGATAATTATAGTACTACTCTTGCAGTCTTGCTTTTTAATGCTATCCAATGTAAAGCAAATTGTTGCTTCCCTGAAATCCATCCAGAATCAGAAAACACAAACCCAAATCCTTGAATATTCTTACTGAGACACCTACATTTGCCCATAGTAGGTAGGCATAATTCTTTGTTGTAAAGAGTCCAAATACCAACCTTGTTCTACTTCAGGTGTTTTCCCAGTGATTTTCATTTCAGAACATCAATTTCTGCCATTTACTATCATCTAGTTATGCAAAATTTTGATGCTTTATAGGACTATCAGATCTTGAGCATAAATTTATGACATAGATATTCATATATTTTCTCCATTATTTTCAGTTTATTTTGGGATAGGTATATGACAGGTAGGTAGCAGGTAGATAACATGTTAGAAAAATACATTGCTACCACCAAAATACTTTTTTTGAGACAGTGTTTCACTATGTCACCCTAGGTAGAGTGCTGTGGTGTCACAGCTCACACAAACCTCAAACTCTTGGGCTTAAGCGATTTTCTTGCCTCAGACTCCCAAGTAGCTGGGACTACAGGGGTCCACCACAATGCCCAGCTACTATTTAGCAATTTTTATAATTTTAACTAACAGTATTTAACCTTAGCCTCAAAAATGTCCCCATGAGTAGTTTTATAATATCCAGCACAACATTTTTTCATTATTTTTTCTGCACTAGCTGGATCTTAATTGTGTATTTATTATCTTATGTTGGGTGACTTAAATTAAATTTACTGAGGCATACTTATTTGTCAGCCTTTGTTAATGTAATGAATATATTTCACTGTAAATTTTTTTCCACTTCATATTTCACTAATCAAAATGACATTGATATGTTTAGGTTAATGGCTGGCATTCAAAATATTCATGCAGGGCGGTGCCTGTGGCTCAACAAACTAGGGCACCGGCCCCATAAACCAGAGGTTGTGGGTTCAAATCCAGCCCCAGCCAAAATGTTCGTTCACATCAGTGAAAGATGTTTTGAGTTTTACTAAGATGCTATGCAGAAAGACATCTTAGTTGCATCTGTGGACTTCCTAAGGACTAAATCTCTTGCTTCCCATTTGCTTATCTCTTAACTACTAGTTTTATAAGTCAGAGCCTAGAAATGTTTTCTTCAACTCTTTTTATTAAACTGATTTCATTTTTGCACAATCCAGAATAACAAATATAGTTTCTATGTTAATAAATAATGAAAAGAGAGTAAACAATATTAAGGTACCTTGCTCATTTTAAAGGAAAGCAGTAACAGTGAGAAATGGATAAGGAGAATGCATGAATGTTCAAGGAAATTAGATGGTAAAGAGGACACACTTAGGAACATATTTGGGCTATAAAGGGGTTTCCTTTCATTAAGAATTATGAGCTTTTAGAGGGCAGGAATAAGTTTTTCTAACTGTCAGGTAGAACTGTACATTCATTTTAGAAAATGGCCACCGGAAACAAAATGAATTGCAAAATCTAATAATGAGTGCAAACAGGTGCTCCATCCATGTTAAATTTCAATTACTGTTGAGTACCAACTATTATCTTTGTGTGGCCTTCTCTAAAATTAAGAGATCATTGGGTTCATATTAATGGTTTGTTATGACTTTTTCATACTTATATGTGCTTCTTCATTTCTCTCCCTATAAATAGGGATGATAAAAGATGTAATGGAAAAATTAAGGATTGACACAATGAGAGAGAAAGGAAAATGTACTTTTCAAGCAATGGACCTTGTTACTGACTTTCAGGATGGCAAATTGATCCCTCTTGTACTACATTAGATGTCATAATTGGATGACATTTTTACAATTCATTCGAGAACTCTGGGCTTTAATATCTTCATTTATAAAATAGAAATGAAAATAGTTCAATGTTAAATGTTGACAGAATGGAAGAATAAATACAGGATAAAATATTAGATATAGTGTTATGGTATGTGATACCGAAACACACCTAGCTATAATTTTTTAACAAAAGTATTTTCAATCTTGCAATTTTTCTACTGAAAATTACAAACATTTAAAACACGTCCTCACAATCAGTGGCAATAAACTTGTCTTGATGTATTTTTCAATTCAACCATGACTGTGTATTTTTTACAGTGAAGAACAAATCCATAAAGAACAAGTTTTCAAAAACCTGTGTATTACATATTCTTAATGTTAGTTGGCACATTTATCTTTCCCAGACTGAGATGTGAGTTGCTTCTACATTAGTAGAAAATTAGAGACATTCAGACATTAATTGTTATTAATTTAATGATTTAAATATGGCATTATTTCCTTGTTGTGGGGAAGAGAAGTCATATAAAATAAAGTATGGAATTTATACAGGATATGACAATATTTTTATGAGTGTGAAATACAAGATTAATTGCTCTTAGAGACCTCAGAATTGAGGAAAGTTAAAACTTGAATGCATAATAGGGATCATTTCCAAATGTTCTTTGCTGAGAGAATAGTCTCATCTTTTAGCTTTCATTTGAGCAAGCATGTAAAACAAGAATATATAGAATCCTAAGTAGAAAAATATTCATAATTCTGACATGGCTTTTGCATATGAGTTTAAGAGAAGAATCAATCTTTTATGCCTGTTATGCCTGAGGACGGGTTGTGTAGGGAGCCTGTAGCTCTAAGGAACTGAAGGAGGTTGCTTAGAACTAAATCCTTTCGTCGTCAGAATAACTAGTTTTCTGAAAAATGAATACAGATAAAGAAGCAAAGTATTCGAGTGAGTTTTTCAATACCCAGGAGTGAAACAAAAAGATGCTGTTTAGTAAAACAATTATTATGCAATGAATTCTTAAGATTTTTGGGGAAAAGAAAGTTGGAGTGATCAGTCAACATAAAGATCCTATAGGATTTTAAAAAGAATTTACAGGATCTTATTTTATAATAAAAAGGTTGTGATTTGGGGGGAAGAAAGTATTTACTCTTAGATGTTATCACCACTCAGTACATCACTGAATATTTACAATTCTTTCACTCTTATTTTCTTTCTTTTTTTTTTCTTTTTGTTAATGCCTGCACTGTTTTATAAATAGATAACATACATGCTTTTTTCCCTTTACCAGTACTTATTTTCTATGGAGGATGAAATTGCATTTTTAATACTTTTTCACTCCATTAATTTACTGAATCATTAAAATATAAAAATGAAATATACATATATATAATAGATAATCTAGTCAATTAAACATATAAAATATTTGTCCAAAAATAATATTAACAAATTAAGGGGGGAAATAATTGAAAAAAACCATTAAAATTTTTTAAAATCTTTTCATTTTTAAAGTTTTAATAAGTATTTAAAGTTTACTAAATGTTCACTAATACCTATCCATACAGGCAGAGCAGCCTTCCAAAAATAACCAAGCTACTAATTTTCATGAAAATTATCAAGAAGTAACTTTTAAAATCTGGGATCATGTAATGCGCAAAATTATAAAAAATCAAAATGTATCCTACTGTTTTGAGGTGAGATTTTTCTAAGTGATACAATCTTATAAGTTATTCATGCCACCTTTTTTAGTATTCCTGCACAAAAAGAAGAGGTCAAAATGCTAATGTAACTTTTTATAGATTCTATGCTACCTCTAATTGATATATCATAAGCAACTGTATATTTATGTATTCATTTTATAAAATGAATTTTCTTTGCAGGATAGAAAAGAAGAAATGAGAATGCCATATCTTCAAAAATATAGAGACATTTTTATTATTTTCTTAAGATCCTCTTCAAAACTATTAACATTTTAAGACTTTATAGAATTTCCAGGTAAAACAGACAAACAAAAACAAAATGTTGCCCTGTAGCAATATTTTGTAGATATAAAATCCATTGCTCATGCAAATGTCAAGTCTTAGGGGAAATAAAGGTACTGCCTTCATGTCTCTTAACAAAGCTATGCAGTAAGTTAGTACCATAGAGACCTAAATGGTAAGCAGAAAGGCTACTTATTAGTCCATATTAGTCCTGGACTTTGCTAACTCATTTTTTTTTTTTACTCAACATATGTAAACAACCAAAGTCTCAATCTCTCTTCAATTTACTAGAATTTAAACAATGTACCCTTTAATGATCACATTCTTTTGTAAGTGTTTTTTTATTATAGTATGGTTATCCCTACTGAATGGCTTAAAGACTAAGAACTTGGTTTTGAGAGTTAAGCAAAGAAACTCTCAAGTTCTGGACTTCCCAATGAGGAAGTTGTAACTTTGGGAAGTTTGTCTACATATTTATATAGAGTGCATTGTGTTGTTTAGGGAATAATGAAAAGAAAAAACTGTACATAACTGTGCAGAGCAGACTTCTTCTCCTCCGAAACATTTTCTATCCACAGTTGATTGACTCTGTGGATGTGGAGCCCACAAATGTGGAACTCATGAATGTGGAGGGTTGACTGCATAAATAAATGGCCTAAAATACTGTTCTAAAATAAATCGGCCTTAGTGAAAAAAGTGAAGGTTTAGAGAATTTTTTAAAACTCCTACGGCTCTAAATCTTAAATCTGTAATGCAGGTGCCATATTCCAGATGGTTCCTGTAAAGTACTGCTAGAATATGCTTGGTGCCTGGAGTCTAGGTTTCTGAGTTTTTTGGATAAGTGTAATTCTATAGCATTCTCCATTGCCTAAGTGTTTCGTTTTTAAAAGATCCATTATTTTTCCCTTAGAAACAGCAATTTAAAAATAGAAACATATGTTTCCATTAGACAGATACATGCTCTTTTGACAAACCATATATCAAAGTAATAGGCTCATCTCATTTTAGATTTGTAGAAGTTTAAGTTCTTCCCATTAGATTGTAGTGATGGGGATACTCGTTTGCATTTTCCTAACAGTTACCATGTGACACTCTTCTAAATGCTTTATACATTACCTAATGTAATACTCACGACAACTGGAAGGAAGTAGATGTCACTATTACTTTTTTCCGGAATAAGAAACTGAGAAACAAAGAGATTAATCAACTCTAATGTCACATGATGAGTAGTTAAGAGAATAGAAATAAAAATGCAAGCAGCCTGGCTTTAAACTTTACATTCTGAATCACTGTGCTCATATCTTGAGTGAAGAAAAATGCACGTTTGGCCACTGCTCAGCATCTAACACCATGCCTGGACGGAGTTGGGCACTCAGTAGATATACATGGAATAATATAATAAACAGAAGACATAAAATTGTTTCAGACTTTTGAATATTTATTATTGGTATTAACACCAATGATATTTATAGTTCTAAAAGTCATAAAATGGAATGATATTAAATAAAAAGCAAAATATATCTCCTAAATATTACTCTGCAGAAATAACAACAGTTAACAGTTTAATTTTAAATTTTCTTTTAGAGTTCCTTTATAACACTAAAAACAAACTCAAACTTTCATTTTATCACCTTTAATGAATAAACATATATAATATATACATATAAACACACATTTATGTATCTATTTTGCATGTGTGTGTGCAGCTGCTGTCAAGGTTAGCTTGCTTAGATTTAGTTTCCTCTTACCTTTTCTGTCTTTCTAGGACCAATCTAAGTTTCCATGCTCTGACAACTTCAGTTTT
The DNA here is from genome assembly GCA_963575145.1 of Galago senegalensis. NCBI lineage: Eukaryota > Metazoa > Chordata > Mammalia > Primates > Galagidae > Galago > Galago senegalensis. Next base: position 31,422 of record CAUYTI010149085.1, read on the forward strand.
CTACTTCTTGGATTTCTTTTCTCTATGATTCACCAAATATCCCTACATTGGTACAATTTTTCATGAGGTCATGTGGAGGCATTTATATCTGTTCTATTTATGTGAATGTGTAATAATTTATTTATTTACCTTCAGAGTTGATTGATAAGATATTAATACCATGTTTACAAGCACTTTTCACAGGGAACTTGGAGGCTTTGCTTCTGACCTCCGGCTTTTGGTGTTGCTCCTGACATTGTTTCAACTGCGGTCCCAATTCTTGTCTATGTTGACATTTTTGCTAGAAGATTTTAAGATGTTCCTCATATCACAGTATTTTGAGAATTTCACCATTGTATGTTTTAAATATTTAGTATTTTCCTCTTTGTTTCTTCTTGAACTCTTAACCTTCCATTATCAGAAATCTGGAATTTCTGGAAGGGAATAGAGGACATCCCCCTGGTGAGGGGCTCAACTACAACTTGAACTTTGCCTAACAAATGCAAACAGTGTAACGTAATCATTAATAGTCTCATATTAATCTGAAATAGAAAAATTGGAATTTCTGAAAAAAAAAGTACAATTCTCTGTGCTTTCATTTTCTATTGTATCAGTTACCAGTGGTTCCTCACAGCCTGAAAATATTAAATATGAAATTACAGAAATGAACAATTCTCAAGCTTTAAACTGTCACTGTGAGCAGCTTGATGAAATTTCGCATCATCCCATGCTATCCCATTTAGGATGTGAAATTATCCCTTTGCCTGTAGTGTTGACCACTGAACAACATGGGTTTAAACACACAGGTCCACCTTTATGAGAATTTCCTTCTCACTCTGCCGTACCTGACATAAGGCTTCACCATTTTTCTTCTTCTCTTTAGCCTATTCAATGTTAATATGATGAGGATAAAGACCTTTACCATGATCCACTTTCATTTAAAGAGTAGTAAGTACATAATCTCTTCCTTTTCTTTTTCTTAATACCATTTTCTTTTTTCTAGCTTACTTTATTGTAAGAATACAGCATATAATATACAAATACAAAATATGTGTTAATCAAATGTTCCTGTTGTCAGTAGGGCTGCTGGTCAATAGTAGACTACTGATAGGTTATTGGGGACTCAAAAGTTATAAGTGATTTTTGACTGCACTGGAGTTCAGCTTCCTAATGGCTGCCTTGTTTTAGGGTCAATTGTGTACATGCTACCCTTCGATAATCACTTAGTAGCTGTCTAACTCGTCAGTTCCACCATTGAGGTACCATAGTGTTTGCATCAAGTAACACTTGTTTTACTCAATAATGGCCCCAAAGCACAAGAGTCTATGTTGGCATATTGTTAAAATTGTTCTATTTTATATTAGCCATTGTTAATTTGTCACTGTATGAGATAAATTTCTCACAAATTTATAAATAAATTTTATGATAGGTATTTATGTCCACTTAAAAAAAAAAACCCACAACAGTGTATACATAGGGTTTGGTGCTTTCTGCCTTCTTAGGACTAAAGATGTTTTATATGCAACATGCAGTAGTCCCTCTTTATCCATGGGGATGAAATAATCTCTGGTCTTAACTGAGAGTTCCTTTGTCTTTATCTTCTAGGCTTCCACCTTTACTATATTTTTTGCCCCTTCCACCTAATTATATTTAACAAATATTATTTTTAATTCTTAATGATGTGCTTTCTTTAATTGCAAGTCTTTGATTTTCAGCACTCTTTTTTGGGGTGGGATGAAAATGCTCTCTCAAATCCGGATTTTAGAGTTTTATTTTAATTTTTAAGTTTTTTCTTCTTTTTTGAATTATTTGTATGTCTTTGTGGAGACTTCTGCTAGTTCATCTTATCCTGTTTCATATTAGTGATCCTTGTCTGTTTGCATATTCGTTTTTATGGGTGGACCAAGGGAGCCAACTTGTCCTTTTCTCTGTGTTTCGGCAGACCTGGTTTCTAAGGATGCTGTCTCTTGGACAAAGGCTTAATGTTAGTTTTCACTTTGAGAATATAGACAGAAAACTGGGGTACAACCTGAATGCTCTTCCTCTTCAATTTGAGACTCAAGTTGTTGGCATCTTTCCCTCTTGATGAAGTTGCCTTTTCTTCCCTCCCCCTCTCCCTTTTTAATGTAAGGATACAGGATTATCTATAAATATGCTCAATTTTTTTGTCACATCCTACTGGAAGGGTAAATACCCAGGCAGATAATGTACTTATTTTAGAGAAAGAAATTTAAGTGTTTTATAATAGGAAGGGAAGCTGTTACTAACAACAGAGCTAAATATAATAAGAAGGTAGCAGGTTGACAGGTTCACCTGTGTTTAACGCAGTGTTAATGACAATGATGATGTTCTGATGATACCTGATTCCTACGATTTACTGGCTCTAAGATGATCTTATCAGCACTGCCTAGGGAAAAACAAAGTGGTCTCACCATTGATGTTTGTTTGCCATGAAGGTTTCAGTCTATTCAGATTGTTTACCTTCTATCTCAAAGGAAATCTTCCAAACATTTAACCAGATGATCCATCTTTTCTTTTTTCCCAGAGATCTTTGGTCAAATCTGAAAATAGTTTGCAATTATGTCAACAGGACCCTGAAAGGTAGCATGGGAGAGTGGAGAACAGGCAAATATTCTCAAACTATCATCCTGAATCAGAATTCAACTGCATATCTCATTTAAATCAAGGTAAAAGTATTTATACAGTCCTCAGTGTATGTTACTGCTACCCAGACTTGTCCCTCTTTTGGACACTTTATTATTTAGAACAAGACAATTAGATTCACAGAGTTTTTTTCCCAAATCTGAGGCATCATACCTAAAAGGTGTATATCATATGGCATAACTTGGATTAAAGGCCGATCATACTTTTAATCTATTACAAGCATATATAATTACAAGCTCTATACAAGAATAGAAAGGAAGTTTTACATATATATATATATATGAAATGAATGGTGGCTTTATAATGTTTACTCATGCATATGAATATAAGTGATAATTATTTTCAAAGATTAAAGAGACAAAAATCATAAAGACCAAGTAGTAGCTTGAAGCCATTCAATTCAATATGCTTTATGCGTTATAAACTTTGGAGGTCATTTGAACTATCTAAGTCTATGATCTATGCATTCAATAAAGAAGAACATTTACTTTAGTTTCACAAATTAAAGAAAATAAAGTAATGGATGTTAACAGCAAGCAATTTGCATACATATAACAATTATAAACCAAATACATACGAAGGAATTAATTCCAAAACAGATTTTTATGCCTGAAGTCTCAAAGAAAAAGAAAAATAATAATAATTAAGATTCTAGGAATACCATCTTTTGGCTGAAGATAAATCTTCAGCCTACACATACAAACAAATCCTATCAACATTACTGGTAGTTTAAAATATCCGTGCTGGGGGTGGTAAGAATAAAGTTGTCTAATATTACTAAAAACAATTACTAAATATAAATAGCTTTCAAATATGTGGTGCACATCCAGACGTATGGCAAGAAATAGATTTACAGTTTAAAATGCTTAGAATTCACAAATAAATAGCTTATTTGTCCATATGTTATATTAAGAACATCTGGAAGAATACTGATTCCTTTATCCTAAATAAAATATGTTCATATTTCTAGACTTTCCTAATAGTATCCATATTTCACAATTTCAAAATCAAAGGGAGCTTAATATTTTATTTATTAAAATAAATTTTACTTGTGGATCAAATGTTATTGTTTTAGTTAGTCTGGACTGCTCTAACAAGGATACGTAGACTAAGTAACTTAAATAGCAGAAATGTTTTTCTCATAGTTATGGAGGCTAGAAAGCAAATTCCAGATTCTTTAAACATGTCTGTTCTTTTTCGCTCATAGACAACAAAATATCATTTAAAAAAATCAATGGAATGGAAAAAATGTGAATTTTCTTTAATTCCATGAGAGTCAGTATCATAGTTTCTAAGGAAGTTCAATTCAATACTGAATTTTCTTTTGTTAACAAAACCAGAGATCTGTAGATATTGATTTTAAAAAACATCCTCAGTGCATATCTGTTATCCAAAATTGTTTTGTCATTATATTCAGTTTATCGTCATGAATACACAGTTTGCATGTCTTTGCTCCTCCCCCCCACCGTTTCATTTTTTTGCTTCTATCCTACACACATTTGGTTCATACATATATTTTTCAAATCCAGTAGAACCTCTATAAGTTGACCACCAAGGGATTATAACAAACTGGTCAATATGCAAATACCAGCTGCACTGATACATACATGTGGTGCATGTCAGTCTATGAAAATTAGGTCAACTTAAGGAATTGGTCTCTGTAGGGAGGTGATTACGATGGAGGCTCTACTGCATGTACTGGGCACCATCTATGTGTAGAGTGCTGAAAGTATATTGTAGTATTTTGCCTCAAAGAGCTCACAGCTTGCTGGAACAGTTCATTGCTTTCATTCTACAATCACAAAGGGTGGCAAAATATAGCTATGGATGATAATTGTTATTAACTAATTTTGAAGAATGGAGATAATCAGAATGCTTATGAAATCAGTGATATTTTTATTTTTATAAATATAAGGTTAAACATCATGGAAACTCATGACAAATGGGACTTATGGAACCTGGAATATAATTAGGAAAATGGATTCTTCCTGTCTAACACCTGAGTTATTTCACTGAGCCCTTAGCAATCTAAATTCTCTTGCCCCAGTATTTATTCTAGAACCTGCTTTTAGCACAAGTCACATATCCCCACAGTCTTTGTTGCCCCATCTTTACTTCTAAATACCTGGTCAGCTCTGCTTATCCAGTCCAAACTCCTGAGAAAGAATATGAATGAATCAATCAGTAGATTAATAGTATCCCTCCTGTTCTCTTGTTGCACACACTTATGATCCCTTGACTTGAGTTATATGATCTTTTCTGGTACGTTAAGTTCTGTTCAGTATGGTAGGATCTCCTAGCAGGGATATATTTGTGGGAAATTCTTTAGAATCATAATAAGACGTAAACAATCCATTACCTCAGCTTGTCCAGCACCCTGTGGGAGGAGATTCAGGCTTACTGAGACCCACAGTGAATACTACTGTTTTCAAGCATCAAATTTATCTATGTAATGCAGTTGAACTAATCGCTTCTTATGAAATCACTTAAAATATGTTATGTTCTGCTGTAATATAAGTATAAATTTTTCCACTCCATTTGCATGACTCCAAAAATCTATCATCAACTCCCCACTACCCTGAAAGTGTTCATTGTAATAGGAAAGCATTTAATCAATACACTAAATCCTAAGGCTTTCTGTTCATTTTCATTTATTAGCTGTCACCCAACTTAAGTCATTTTGAAGATGTTATAAATAGGGGAATAGCAAAGGAGATCTATAGTCTGTGCCACTCACACGAAATAATCAACCTTGCAAAACTGCCTCTTGTATTTCATTAAAAATGCCATGATACAGTTATAACTAAGTTCCATGAAAAAGGATATTTAAACAAAAAGCAATTGCTGGGTGGTGCCTGTGGCTCAAGGAGTAGGGTGCTGTCCCCAGATACTGGAGGTGGCCGGTTCAAACCTGGCCCCGGCCAAAAAAAAAAAAAAAAAAAGCAATTGCTTAATAATCTTGGTGGAATTTGTATGATAATCTGTTTTTAACAAAAAAAACCAAAAGTTATTTGTATTTTCTTCCTTCAAACTGCATTTCTCTACTTTTATATATGCCTGAGTTTTGGGGTTAAAATGTCCTTGTCCTGTGACTAAAAAGAGATTTTGTGAAATATCCAAGAAGAAAAAATTCTTTTTTTTTTAATTGCAGAATCATTGAGGGTACAAGCAGCCAGGTTACAGAGCTTGTGTTTTCTGGATGAAGCCCCTTTATTAATAGTATCCCATCACAAGAGGTTTATCACACACTGTGGCCCTCCCCATACTCCTTCATTCTTCCCTCTCTCCCTTTCCTCATTCCCCCTCCCCCCACCATGTACTAGCATTAATTGTCCTCAGATCAGAATTGAGTACATTGGATTCTTGCTTCTCCATTCCTGTGATGTTTTATTAAGAAGAATATATTTCAATCTTTTAGTGGCTATATAGTATTCCATGGTATATATATATAATAGCTTGTTAATTCATTCCTGGATTGATGGGCATTAGGTTCTTTCCACAATTTGGTAGTGTAAATTAGGCTATAATAAACAATCTAGTGCAAATGTTCTTGTGATAAAATGATTTTGTTTTCTTCTGGGTAGATGCCCAGTAATGGGATTGCAAGATCAAATGGGAGATCTAGTTTGAGTTCTTTGAGGGTTCTCCATACTTCCTTGTAAAAGCATTGCATTGGTTTTAAGTCCTATCAGATTATAAAAGTGTTCCCTTCTCTCCACAGCCACGCCAACTTCTGCATCTTTGAGCCATTATGGGAAGACCTTGGCAGCAAGAGGTCAGCCCTTATGGAAAGGTTGTGAGGAGGTTGTGACATTGGGGCTCCTACAGAAAAAATTCTAATGTAAACTTTCTAATAGCAGTCTGTGTTTAAAAAAGTCAAGTTAGACAATGATTATAATCATATCCAAAGAAGTCTCATGAAAACCAAAAATACTAAGATGGACACTTGATGTATTTGTTATATGGAAATTAATGTGGCAAAAATGATTTAACAGAAGATAAGACATCATCACAATTAATCATGTTTTATACCTTTTAAAATATTTTTAGACCAAGCATAAATTTCCTGAAAAGGTTGCCATCAGACTTCTTAAATTGATCCCTAACTTATTGCTAGATCAAAAAATGTTTCTGTCTGTCAAAAGCTGGTGGTCAGCATATTACCACAACTAAAAATATCAGTACTATCTTAATTTAAGGATATCATTAATTTTTCAATGATTTAAAGTGTATTTGGTCTGATTATCTTATATCTCAAAATAAGAATCAGCATATTTTAAAGGGTCTTACTTTGAATTTAAGCTAAAAATGAGCAATACTATTTGATGTATATTCTAAAATTCAAATTTAGTAATTTTTGAAAATTCCTTGTTAACAATCCTGTAGATTTAAATAGATGTTTTATTATACAAATGCTGACGTGTTATAGTTTATGGGTTTCTGCGCTTCATTTTCCTTTCAAAGTTACAGGACAGCGAAAGAGGAAAATATTGGCTCCTCACCCCAGATAAATGCAAATAAACATGACCACTCAAAATTGTTTCATACAATTGAGGGAGCATGTGTTAGAGAGTTTATGCAGACCATGGATACCAAGTTAAATATTCTGTCCTAGAACTTAATAATTTAAGGATGCATCTTTCTAGTCTCCAGGGAAATTTTACTTTCATTTATGCAACACTCATTCAACACAAACCTACTGCCTGCCTTTATATCAGTTAGAATTCTAGTAGCAGAAACTCCAAGTCAGATTCACTTAAGAAAAAAGGGTACCTGAAAAGTCCTGCCTTAAGGACAGTCGGATGCAAGACATCCAATAATGTTAATGGAATTATTTCCCTGCATATCCAAACCTATTTACTCTTGGTAGAACTTCAATTTTGCACCAACTCTCTTCTCATAGTAAAAAGTGGCTTTGGTGGCTCCATATTTCATGAGTTTATGTTCCATTTTAATTTTAGAGGGAAAGAGTGAAGTGATATCCCTTAGAGGCCACAACAACCTTTCCATGCACTCCTTGGCACAGATTATATAACACATTCTTGAGGTTATACTTTGATTTTTCTAAGTCTTCACTCCTGCATGTTTTTAAGATTAGGAATCAAGACAATTTAGTGGCAATTTAAGAAGGAAGGATGAGAACACCCACAAGTAATCCAGGCTATGATTTTCAGAGGAAAAAGTGAACACATGTAGATAGTGAAATATTATCAAATGTGCACATGTCAACTTTGTGGCAGCTGTGCCCTTAGGTGATAAAAGCAAATAAAATCTCAAACCTCGTGAAGACTCTGGCTTGTGCTCTGACATACCCATAGCTTGTAAATAGTATTATACAAACAGATAAAACACCTAACCTATGAGTCAGTTAATTTTCATACTACTATGTAATTTCTGAAGCTACTCAACAGGTAACAGTATTCTGTTTGTAAGATTTATTAAATATTGCTTTCTGAGAAACTGGATTTATCAGCCTCTTTCTTCAGCCTCTAAATTTCCTAGGGCTTTGGGGTATGTATTTTCTTACCACAAAAAGTTATGGTAGTTTACATTCTTAAAACATCACCTGCTCTGAAAAAACAAAACAAAATTTAAAAAAATCTTTATCTTTCTAGAAGTCTCAGCCATTGAGCTGTTTTATGTCCTCATTTGCACTAATATCTTCTTTTTCAATTGTTAGAGTGTGTTTTGGTGTCCCCAAAATCTGTGCTTAAATCATAATCCTGACTTTATTGGCTATATGGTAGACATAACCTCTCCAAATCTGCTCTTCATTTTTACTACAGAAAAATTATATTTGCTAATCCACAAGCTTATTATAATGTTCACATGTAATACTGCATGCAAAAAGAGCATGTAATTAAGAACTTCTCAGTCAATATTAATTTTTTTCTCACCTCACTTCTATTTGCCTCAACTTCAATCTCCACATCAATTTCCTCCCTATCACCTTATATACTTTCGTTAAACAAACTTGTTCCTTTATTTTAGGTCATTCAGTTACTTTATACTTATAAATACCTATTTGACTCTTTAAATTAATTTTATACAGTATGGTTTTTTTTTCATTCATTTTATTTAATTTTCTGAAGCAATGACAATTCATTTTATGAGACATACTCTGCACAGCATGATTTTTGGACACTTTAGCAAAGCTCTAAAGTAAGTGGATTATTCCAATAAGCAGGCTGTTGATAACACACTATGATGTTCTTTAAAAGTTCATAGCCCAATCAATGAGCAAGCTATTGCACATTTTTATTCCTTCATATGTGGCAAATATTGTAGCTCTGAGTGAGAATGTGGACATTTTCTGAAAGAAGAAGAAAAAGAAAACACAAAGGTTATATGAATGCCTGCCTTGTATCATACATTAATCTCATGGGTTAAACAATTTATTTGATGTGTTAAAGAAATACATCAAATCTAGTCAATATGACTATTATCATTCCAAATTGTAGATAAAGAAAGTAAACATAAATATGAAGGGACTAAATAAAGTAAATGTAAATAACTAAGTTTTGGAGCAAGAGTTTCTGTCACTGATTTCTCAATTGCTGTGCTATAACATTTCTATGACAATCATATTGACCGGCAGCCAGAAAAGAAAGAAAGAAATGAAAGGAAAGGAAAGGAAAGGAAAGGAAAGGAAAGGAAAGGAAAGGAAAGGAAAGGAAATTAACCATGTGTCTTAGGACATGCCTGGAATCCTTAATACTTAGGAGGCTGAGGTTAGAGGATTACTTGAGTCCAGGAA